>JAASAO010001114.1:0-28555 GCA_017311375.1 Mytilus coruscus
TTGGATATAATATTCTGTGGATTCCCGTGAAGATTTCCGGATAAAGAAAAGATAAAAGATTGGACTCATATTTTGACAGTTAAGTTGACATTTCTTTTGTGTAATACTTTTGTAAACTAGTGTATAATAAATCTTGTTAAATTTTATTATTGATTTGTGTCTTTTGTTGGCTACAATTAAAGGCGATTTTCTGACATAACAGAAATTGGGGCTCAAGTCCGGGAGAACGTTAATATCTTATTAAAAAATTTTTCAGTATTTTTATTAGAACTAGCCAACAAAATTCTACAATATGGCATTTGATGCCGGTACATTTTTGAAAACGCCAGACCTGGAAGGGTTTGATAATTTAAAGAAAGAGGAATTAGTGTTGCTTGCTAAACATCTGAAATTAGACTTTAGAGTATCTATGAGAAAACAAATTATAAAAAATTTGGTAATAGATAAATTAGTTGACTCAGAAATGTTTGGTGAAGAGGCTCTTGAACTCAAGGTAGAAAATATTGATGCTTTCAAATTAAAACAGCTGGAATTAGAACACGAACTTAAATTAAAACAATTGGAAAACGAAGTTAAATTAAAACAATTGGAAAAGAAAAGAAGAAAGACAGGCAGAACTTGAAATGAAGGAAAGGTTAGAGATGGAGAAAAAAGAAAAAGAAGATGAATTTAAATTAAAGCAAGATGAATTGAAGTTAAAACAGGCAGAACTTGAAATGAGAGAAAGGTTACAGATTGAAAAAATGAAAATTGAAATGGCAAAAGAAGAAAGCAACACTAAATTCCAATCAAAATCAGAACATTTTAATTTTGATGCAGCAAAAAATATACGTTTGGTTCCAAAATTTTGTGAAAAAACAGTTGACATAATTTTTTCCACAGTTTGAGAAAATTGCTCAAAATTTGAAATGGCCGAAGCCTTTTTGGACTACAATGCTGCAAAGTGTTTTTGAGGCAAGGCCGCTGAAATTTACTCAGCACTTTCATCAGAAAATAGTTCTGATTATGACAAGGTTAAAAAAGAGGTTTTGAAAGCTTATGAGCTAGTGCCAGAAGCATATAGACAGAAATTTAGGTCTTATAAAAAGTTTGATTCACAAACCTATGTTGAATTTGCTAGGGAAAAAGAAGATCTATTTGATAAATGGCTTACGTCAAAGAAAATAGATAAAAATTTTGATAATTTAAGACAATTGATGTTATTAGAAGAGTTCAAGCAGTGTGTTCATTTAGACTTAAAAACACATTTAGATGACAAAACTGTTGAGACTTTACAAGATGCAGCTGTTATATCGGATAATTATACTCTTTCACATAAAAGAAGTTTCAAAGGTCAAAATTTTAATACTTCGAGTGGAAATTACAAGAATCAAAGCACTGAGCGTACTGATAGTAAGCCTGTTGCACAGAATAAGAGACAGTCTAGTTATAATATGTCTAGTCCAAAGTTTGAAACTTTTGAGAAGAAGTCACTGACTTGTGCTTATTGTAAGAAGAATGGTCACCTGATGGCTGATTGTTTTAGACTCCAGAAGAAGAATGACAGAGATAATAAGCCCAAGACCAGTGCTTGTACGACACCCCGTGTTACCAACACGTTGGAATGTCCTGCGAGTCAGGCTTTTAAGTCCAGTTTTTGTGATTACATGGAGGATTATATACCCTTTATGTCTGATGGGTTTGTTTCTATTGTTGATAATACTACTCCTCAGCCTATTAAGATTTTACGGGACACTGGAGCTTCTCAGTCTTTATTGTTAGAAGGTGTGTTGCCTTTGTCCGAGGAGACTTCTGTTGGTGCCTCCGTTTTGTTACAAGGTGTGGAGTTAGGTTGTATAGATGTTCCCCTCCATCGTATTTATCTGAAGTCAGATTTGATTACTGGACCAGTTGTTGTGGGTGTTCGTCCTAATCTCCCTGTTGAGGGTTTCATTATTGCTAGGAAATGATCTAGCTAGGAACAAAGTGGTTGCTGAACCAATTGTTACCAGTGAACCGGTAGTGGATGTTAAATCACCTGAAGATGATGCTGAACTGTATCCAGCTTGTGTCTTTACTAGGGCGATGGCTAAAAACAACAAAATGAGGATTTGCAAGAAGACCAGTTTGATTACATGGACCTTTCTGACACCTTTCTAGCCGACATTGAAGTTCCCGGTAGCTCAGAGAAGGCCGTAATAAGACCACCTAGTATTAGCAAGAATGTAATTATGCCATGGCCAGACGTAAACAGCCATTCATTAGACCGAAGGAAATTTGTTGAAGAACAAAATAAAGACCCTGAGGTTCTTCAGCTCTGCAAGAGGGCTCAACCACAGGAAGAAGCAGACAAAGTGGCCGAATGCTATTACCATCAAGACGGCATTTTAATGAGAAAGTGGAGGCCCCTGATGCTACCCCAGAGGAGGAGTGAGAGTGGTATACCAAGTGGTGGTGCCTAAAGTTTATAGGCAAGACATTATTGGTCTTGCTCATGACACCCCTTGGCTGGACACTTAGGTAAAGGAAGACTTGTCTTAAGATCTTACAGCATTTCTACTGGCCAAGACTAAGAAGTGATGTCGCAGAATACTGCAAATCATGCCATATATGCCAGGTTGTTGGTAAGCCTAACCAGAAAATACCTCCAGCACCACTTCTGCCTATTCCAGCCTTTGAAGAACCTTTCAGCCGAGTACTCATTTGCGTTGGACCTTTACCGAAGACCAAGACCGGAAATGCGTATTTATTGACAATCATGTGTACCTCCACTCGCTTTCCAGAGGCTATTCCGTTAATGAATATCAAGACACCTACTATTGTCAAAGCTCTGATCAAATTTTTCACGCTAGTAGGACTTCCAAAGTCTATACAGTCCGACCAGGGTTCAAATTTCATGTCAGGTTTATTTCAGCAAGTCGTGTACCAGTTAGGGATTGCTCAGTATAGGTCAAGTGCTTATCATCCAGAATCTCAAGGTGCCTTAGAACGTTTTCATCAAACATTGAAGAACATGATTAGAACTTTTTGTCTTCAATTTGACAGGGATTGGGATGATGGTGTTCACTTTTACTTTTGCGGTCCGAGAGGCTGTTCAAGAATCCCTTGGTTTTAGTCCCTTTGAGTTGGTATTTGGTCATACTGTAAGGGGACCTTTAAAATTGATTAAGGAAAAATGGCTTACTGAACACACTGACTTGAATCTTCTAGACTATTTATCTAGATTTAAAGAAAAATTGTATACTGCTTGTCAAATTGCTCAGAACAATTTAAAAACTGTTCAGAATAAGATGAAAATATGGTATGATAAAGATGCCAGGGACAGAGATTTTGAGCCAGGTGATAAGGTACTTATATTTTTGCCAGTCCCTGAACATCCATTACAAGCTAAATATTGTGGTCCTTATACCATTGAGAGTAAAATCAATGATTTGAATTATATTGTAAAAACACCAGGTCGGCGTAAACAAAATAGAGTGTGTCACATTAATATGTTAAAACCATATTTTGAGCGTACTAATGAAGGTGAGAGTAAACCTGTTGCCACTTTAGCCATGGTTAAATTGGAGAACAATCATGACAAACCAGATGTAATTGAACCACCTTTTAGTTCTAAAACTATGGAAGAGACAGTTAGATTGAAAAATTCAGAAATTTTGTCAAATTTAGATTCAAAACTTGCACATCTGTCTTTTGATTGTAGAGAAAAATTAAAAGCTTTGGTATTTTCTTTTAAAAATCTTTTTCCAGATGTGCCAAACAAAACCACTGCTGTTTGTCATGATGTCGATGTAGGTGGTGCTTCTCCAATTAAGCAACATCCTTACCGACTCAATCCACTCAAACTTGAATTTATGAGACAAGAAATTAAATATATGCTTGACAATGATATTATTGAGCCGAGTAACAGTGAATGGAGCTCTCCTTGTCTGCTTGTGCCCAAACCAGATAAAACCTTTCGTTTCGTAACTGATTTCAGAAAAGTAAATTCTGTTTCAAAATCTGATTCCTATCCGATTCCAAGGATAGACGATTGCATTGATAATATTGGGCAAGCAAAATTTGTGAGCAAATTTGATTTATTGAAAGGTTACTGGCAAGTCCCATTGACACAGAGAGCTCGAGAAATATCAGCTTTTGTCACACCAGACGGCTTATTTCAATATACTGTAATGCCGTTTGGCATGAAAAGTGCTCCAGCTACATTTCAAAGAATGATCAATAATGTTATAAAAGATTTAGACTGTTGTTATGCTTATATTGATGATCTTATTGTATGTAGTGATAGCTGGGAAGAACATTTAACACATTTATATGATACTTTTGATAGATTGTCAAAATCAAATTTGACTGTAAATCTTGGTAAAAGTGAATTCTGCCAGGCCACTGTTGATTATTTAGGGCATACAGTTGGCCAAGGTCAGGTGAAACCTATTACGGCTAAAGTGGATGCAATTACCAAATTTCCTCCTCCTACAAATAAAAAACAACTTATGAGATATTTAGGCATGATTGGATTTTACAGGAAATTCTGTTCAAATTTTGCTACTGTTGTTCAACCATTGACTAATCTTTTACGGAAAGATTCTAAATTCATCTGGAGTGAAAATTGTCAAAACGCTTTTGAAAATAGCAAATCACTTTTAATTAATAGTCCAGTTTTGATCACTCCAGACTTTGAAAACAATTTAAACTTGCCGTTGATGCAAGCGATGTAGGAGTTGGAGCTGTTTTATATCAAGAGACAGATGATAATGTTGAAAACCTATATCATATTTTTCTAAGAAATTAGATAAACATCAGAAAATTATTCGACTATTGAAATAGAGTGTTTTGCACTGTTGTCTGCACTTCAACATTTTGATGTATATTTAAATCCCACTGTGCATCCTATTCTTGTTTATACTGATCATAATCCTCTCACCTTCATACATAAAATGAGGGGGGCCTCGGTGGCCGAGTGGTCTAAGTAGTTACTACTGTAATCACTAGCCAGTCAACACTGAGGTTGTGAGTTCGAACCCCGCTCGTGCGGGTGCACTCGACTCCAATCTTAATTGACTAGGATTGTCAGTTTTCCTATCGAAGGTCGGTGGTTTTCTCCGGGCACTCCGGCTTCCTCCACCAATAAAACTGGCCGCCACGAAATAGCCCAAAAGCGGTGCTTAAAAGTGGCGTTAAAACACCAAAAAATCAAATCATAAAATGAGAAACAAGAACCAGAGATTGACTAGGTGGAGTTTGTTGTTACAGGAATATGATGTTATTGTAAAACATATTAAAGGTAAAGATAATGTAATAGCAGATGCTTTATCTACAACTTATTAAAACACTGTGTATATACTATGTATTTTTGTACATATTATTCATGAAAAGTTTTTGTTACACTCAAACTTTTTTTAAGGGGGGAGGTGTTATGATATTGTAACTATCATATTTATTTAGTTGGCCTAATTTGTTTTGTGTGGCCTAAGAATGTTTACATTATATTTTGTTATATTGTGTACAAAATATTACACATTGTGTTACAACTATGCAGTTTAGAATTCACTGGAACAATCACTGATACTCATGGAATGATTAGAACTTTCTATTTCACTTACATAACGTTTCCAGAATGATCATAACAAAAGATGCGTAATTTATATTTCTAGCGTTGTCTAGAAGTTTCCGTTTGAGTATTTAAATGCAGACCCAAAAGTTAGTTAAATATAGAGATTTGGACATAGACATAGATAGACTTAGACATCGATAGACATCAACATTCTCAGCAGTTGGATTGACACTTTTATTTACAAACTACATCATACTAGATTGTGACCAATTGGATATAATATTCTGTGGATTCCCGTGAAGATTTCCGGATAAAGAAAAGATAAAAGATTGGACTCATATTTTGACAGTTAAGTTGACATTTCTTTTTGTGTAATACTTTTTGTAAACTAGTGTATAATAAATCTTGTTAAATTTTATTATTGATTTGTGTCTTTTGTTGACTACAATTAAAAGGCGATTTTCTGTTTTCTGACATAACAATGCTAGGAAAATGTAATAGTACCGTTTTCCCTTCATTAGAGTACTTAACTCGAATAATTCAAGCCCTTTCCGTGTCCGATTTTCTCCCACACGAGGGGTTAATGTAGCCTTCGTAGATCAGTGGAATATAACGACTGAATTATTCGGGTTAAAGAGTACTCGGGGACAGGACAATAATTTTCGCGTTGATAGAGACTCTCTATATATAATATAGCAGGGGCGTAGCTACCTTCTTATTGAAGTGGAATCACAAATTAAAGGGCGAGGAGTCTGGGGGCCTTGGCCGCATAAGGCCCCCAGTTGGTCCAGGGTAAAGCCCTGGTAGGGACCTCCCAGAAGCTTTGTATATATATAGCGTTTCAAAACAATCAAAACCGTTATTAATCTTGTACATTTTTGTAATGGTTTTTTGGTCAACCATTTGTGTTTAACTTCGAGTTGAATAAAGACTAAACATTGTCGTTTGCGTTTTTTTTTGTACGCGGTGAGAGCTTTTAAAATCACGAAATATGTTCCATATGCTAGTATTTGTATTGAGCAAAGTAGATTGTATAAAAAACAAATAATAAACATGAACTCAATACTATATGTATAGTTTCTGTTAGCATAAACATATTAAAACAATCAATCTTTTGAACTTGAGGAATATCAATTCTGGTCAGAAAAAAGGAACCCAAAATGAAGTTTCTTTCTAACAGCAAATGCGTCAATAACTTTCTCAATGTCAATTCCCCAATATTAAAATAAGAAGATGTTGTATGATTGCCAATGATATAACTCTCCACAAGAGACCAAATGACACAGAAATTCACAACTATAGGTCACCGTAAGGCCTTCAACAATGAACAAAGCTCATACCACATAGTCCGCTATAAAAGGTCCCGAAATGACAAATTTAAAACAATTCAAACAAGAAAACTAACGGCCTAATTTATGTACAAAATAATGAACGAAAAAAAAACAAAAAAACAAAACAAATATGTTACACAGCAACAAACGACAACCACTGAATTACAGGTTCCTGACTTGGCACAGGCACATACATAATGTGGCGGGGTTAAACTAGTTTGTTGGCGCCAAATTCAGCCCCAACGTGGGACAGTGGTGTAACGGCACAACATAAGAACAAACTATGCAAAACAATAAACGAAAAACAATTATGAGAAACAGCAAAATCTGACAACCACTCAATTACAGTCTCCTGACGTGGGACAGGCACATATAGAATGTAGCGAGGTTAAAGTACTTTGAAGGCGCCAACCCTCCAATAACCTGGGACAGTGGTGTAACAGTACAACATAAGAACAAACTATAAAAATCCGTTGAAAAAGGCTTTAGTTAACTCATCAGGTGGATACAAATTGATATACATCCAACAAAAACAGAGTGGACGTGACAGGGTACTTACACATCCCCACAACAAAAAGACACTAATAAAGTACAAAGTTTGTATGCGTGAAGGATGGACCGACTAGAAAGTCTTTCTGTATGCATTGTGTTTTGCAACATTTTTCCCATAATGTTTTGTCAGCAAATCTAGTTTCACTCTGTCTTGTTGTAAACATTCTATGGAGTTATTGCCAATATCTGGATAAGGAGGGTGGTTAGATGAAGACGGAGCCGACGAGTCAGTTAGTGTGGGGCGTCTCTATTGCATTTGATATTGAACTTTGTGGAGTTGTGATCATCTGAGCCTCTTCCTTCAGAACGCGAAGCAGAGGAGTCTGGCTTCGGTTCGAAATAAGAAAATATCTTTTCTGCATGACTCTAACAGCTTCATCAACACTTGCTATTATACTGTGGATAGACGGAGAAGACACAAACAGTCTCCACCGTTAAACAAATATCACGTCCCATAATAGATAACAGATGCATCACGTTAATACCCCCTCACTCTGTCCGATTGACCAATTCCTATTTCGTATATGTTAACTTTGTCCGTCTCTCTTTCTCCTCTGTTTTTTTTGGAAGTGTGAAAACGACGTGGATGCACGTGCTGTCGTGCCTCCGGGTAGCTACGCCCCTGTATAGCAGTGATCGCCGTGGAGAAGAAACTTGAAATTGATAGTTAATAGCAAATACACTTTATTTATAATATTCTGTTATCCGAACATACGGGCATTTTTAAAATCATTGATCTCCCTTTCTTAGTAACGCCGATTTCCGTTGATAAGGCGGTGAAACATTGCTAGCTTATTGTGTTAAGAGAATAGGCCGGATTGCTAACTTTTAATAAAGTTTCATCGTGAATGAATCAGTGTATGTTTTTTTTCATGTAGATATGGCCAAGACCTGTTGTGATGTAGATGGTAAAAATCGTAACATGAAAGCTGAAAAATTATTAACACTAAAATGCAGCTACGAATTTCCGACAAAGTCAATCTTTCACTTTCTTGTGTTTAATATTCAGGAAAATAAATCACGACCATTCTTATTATTTCATTTATATTTTTCTTTCTACTAAATACGAAGACGGCTTACCGTGTGAGAATAAAAAATCACAAAAAAATTTAGAATATCAGATGGGATATATTTGATCTAGATTTTGTGTACATTCCTGTACGGCAAATATATGCAGTGAAAACAAAACCATGAGTGATCTTATTATACCTTGTATGATTTTCCTTAATCGAGGTCATGTGGAAATTAGGTTGGGTAATAAAATTATCGACTTCAAAGAAACATTGAGAAAGATAAATTAACCTGGTCATCTGGTCATGGTAGATTTTTGGTATCCAGCGGTTATTACCAGGTGCATTCGAAGTTAAGGATAACAGTGATAATGTAGCCCGTGACTACCAAAATTTGTTTTAACAAAACAATAAACAACAAAATGTTGATGTTATGAACTAGATTATGAAAATAATTCAGAAACGCGAACGAAGACATTACTTAAAGTGTATGAATATTCATTGATTGAGGTGATAAACATTTTAGGATATCATTTTTTATTTTAAACGCACCATGGGCAAAGTAAAAAAATATAGTTTTATGTAGTACATATTAATAAAAGATTTGAAAAATTAACTTACAGAAAAACTTATTTTAAACCTTTTTTTTTTAATTTGGATACTGCCATGAGAAAAACATATAACACTCAACTGAACGGAGAATTAAAATATTTTTTCACACAGGTTGATGATTTTCCGATTATAAAATCATTCTACATGGCATGTATCATATACATCTTATTTATTCTACTAACATATCTACATAATGTACATGCATGTCGTGAGCAGAAGCAACCTACCCTTCTTATTTCTCCATTGCTTACATCACAAAGAGTAAAAAAGAATAAAAAAATGCAATGTAAATGTGAAGTTAAAAAAAATCAACTTCACATCAACAGATTTATAAAGTGTGAAATTGGTGCTGAACCTCCGTCGATATAGTGAAGGAACAAAGAAAACAAATATATAGCAACTTTGCTAACAATGGTTGTATGTCATCACCTGCTATACATGCAGCACAGCCACTTGAACACCCGTTTCCGCATGCAACGGGCATCTGCATATCTAAACGAGATATAAGCTTTCCGTCTGAAGCAGAAAATAATTCTGGCCGTTAGTTTTCTCGTTTTACATTTGTCATTTCGAGACCTTTTATAGCTTACTATGCGTTATGGATTTTGCTCATTTTGAAAGGTCGTACGATGACCTATAATTGTTTACTTATATGTAATTTGGTCTCTGGTGAATAGTTATCTCATTGGCAATCATACCAGTACTGTTAAATTTTTACATGTAATTTATTTAGTTAAAGACCTTTCAATAGCTTCAATATTTGATGATAGAGTGTCGGAAATTGAATATGTGATATCATCCAGATTCAATAGTACCGCATATCACCTTCAATGTAACCAATTTCCTGCAGTTTGAGAATTCACCGCACATGTTGACTTTGCAATTTTTTGTGCACCAGAACCCATAATTGTGGCACATAAGTAGTACTGATGCATTCATCTGTACAGAAGCTAGATACATCTCGTAAAACGAGTATCTTCCTTTTAGCGTGTGTAACATGCACTGGAGAACCATTGAACAGCTTGGTCAATAATTCTGGCGTTAGACGACTTTCGTGACTGAACTCTTTCTACAATTTCTGTATTAAAATTAATCTATCGTTCAAAATATGACACTTTATTGAAAAATTATTACTAGTATATGTTTTTAAAAATTTACTGAAATTGTACAATATACTTTTAAGCACTGAATTGTATAAACGGTTTGCCTTGTACCAAAACTTTGAAAGATATTAGCAAATTTTCGAAATGTTTTATAATGACATGTAATACTCAATATATAAAGTTTGTTTGTTTTGGACATAATATGGTTAGCGTACGTAATAGTCACAGGTTTTGATACAATTTTAATTTCACCAAAATCATCAGATTATATCAATTTTCGATAAATATAAAAATATACGTATGCATCAACTTAAGGCTTAAATGTAGTAAAATTATTGATAAAGATATGATATGATAAAGTTAAAAAAGTTTAGATTGACATCAGAGATAAAAGATTTTATCTTTTCACACCTCTTGTCACCTGATAAGAAATGTTTATTGCCAATAATTAACAGGTTCTATTATTTCAAGTTCCCCTCGATTATAGGGTGATCAGCGTATCGATGGAAAAGCGTCACCTACAGTGATGCCCGGATGCTGTATCTAAGGAGCTGCTACGTCACGCCGGATAAGAGAATACGTATGTTCATAGTATGCAGAAACACGAAAATAATGGAATTTTAACAGAAAACAAAAAAATAACGGACTTTGGAAAAAAGGGAGAGGGGTTAAAAAAATTTGTCCTGAGTGTCTCCAAGTACCTATGAATTTTGATAACTTTTCTGAAATTCTCCAGGCATAAAATCTTTTACAAAAATTCTCCCTACAACAGTTTACATACTTTCAACCAAGCTCTAAATGCCCGCGATTTCGCGGGTGTGTTCTAGTATCAGTAAAATAAGGAAAAAATGAAAATAAATATTTTCAAAATTTGGTCTGGATAATATATTTTGATCATAAACAAGCTTCTGTCCAAATTTCCTAAAATTCCATGAAGGTTTGACAAAGATATTGATGTCTAAAACAAGTGTGGACACAGATGAATGTGGATAGTGTGTTTGGATGTTTGACAGTGTTTTATATGACAAAAGGAGTTCCATGTTTTTCCTATATGGTGTTATTGACTGTGTTGCACGATGACAACCAACCTGAGCATTAGGAGTGTTGTTTATTTAATATTTAGATTTTATGTTTAAGACGGGCATGGAAGAGACACTAATTGCATTAATTACCAAATGATTATGATAGAATATTTTCCAAATCTTTGATTTTGGATACATTTTGTAGCTAGGACAGCAACACATAATAGGTTCATTTTTCATGTGATTTTTTAAATGGGAGATGATATCTGAGAACATGATATCAGGAGGCTGTAACTCAGTGGTTGTCGTTTGTCTATGTGTTACATAATATTTGTTTTTTTCGTTTATTTTGTGTACATAAATGACTATGCGTTATGGGCTTTGCTCATTGTTGAAGGCTGTACGGTGACCCGTAGTTGTTAATTTCTGTGTCATTTTGGTCTGTTGTGGAGAATTTTCTCATTGGCAATCATACCACATCTTTTTTATATGTATTTGCTCACTATTTGTATGGTTCTATTTATATTACTTTGTTGTGGATTGTCAGTATCATTAGTAAAATATTTTGTTAAAATGTCGAAATTGTTTCTCAGATTAGAAGACATTAATTGGTTTTTAGTAATGACAATGCCTGACATGATGCTTGGGGCTAGATGAGCTAGAAAGTAAACTTCTGTGTTGTTTTTTTATCAATTCTTTGATAACATCTCCTCCAAAGCTGGCCAAAGCAAAAAAATTTTGACCAATATGAAAATGATATCAACAAAAAAACCTTTGTGAGCATGCTTCAAAGACTCATAACTGCTCCAAAAGTAATCTGATAGAATTTCAAGCATGTCAAGTGGGTATTATGAAAATCTACTTAATATGTCTTAATATCAAAAAGTTATAGTATTCAATATGAAAAGGTATTGCAAAACTATTCTCTTTTCAGTTTTTTGTTATATGGATACAAATATAAGTGATACCAATACAGTATTTGTTGTGGTATGAAAGTGTAGTAATTAACATTTACTGTAACAATGTTAATTCACACAAATTAAGAAATAAACAAATAAATGAAAAATGTTGAATATGTACAATGAAATATAGTTTTAGAAATCAATTAGGCCAGATAGGCCTATAAATTTTGGTCTTGTTTTTTAACATACTGAATGACCATTTACACTCAGGACCAAGTCATCAGTAGGCAGTACGGATGTATTAAAACAACCTAGCATCATATTGCTAGTAGCGAGTGTAGCATTGTCGGGTAAATTTGTTCTTTTTTTTATGATGTCTAAAACAACTATAACCACAGCAGGGACTTTCTATACTGTTAGTATAGAAAGTCCCTGACCACAGACTGAACCTAAATGTTGATGCCTTCGACAACGGAATCTAGGATCACTATGTCGGTTGACAAAAATGAAATTCATGAGAACTGTTAATATATTATACAATCATATACCAATACAATAAGCTTATAACATTGTATTATTAAGAGGTGTATGCGTGACTGAAAGCTGTAATTTTCTGAGTCTCATGGTTGTCATTTTGCTCACCTGGTACGATATCAATTAGATCCACTGTATCTTAACACAAATATATACTAACAATAATTTAAATACTCTTTGAAATAGCATCATCATTAAAGATGGATTCATGCATAGAAAGTTCCTGATTCATGCTACATCTATTTGCTTTTTGAATTAACAGAGTCAATGTCAGTTGTTCTGTGAACAGAAATTATTAATTGGAACAGACACGCTACAAATTATTGCTGCCAAATTAGATTTAGGAAAAGTACTAAAATTTGTCAAAAATCATCATTCAAGCCCGAAAAGGGGCAATAAGATTTATTAGGGGTTAATTTAGCATTTCAGTCGAATTGGCATATTTGAAGATCATTTTGTGTTAACAGTTTGTCTATCAATAAGTAGTTTTCAAGACAATAGGCAAAATGCAAAACATTGTTATTTAAGGGCCTATATGGTTTTAAGCATTTCAGTCAAATTGGCATTTTAGTGGATCTTCTATTGCAGATATTTTTTTCTGTTTACAGTTTCTTTCCATCTATTATTTGATGCGGATCCAAATTTCTAAAAAGGGGGCAAACTAGTCAACGTCTGTAGTGGTACATGAAAAATGTCCATGCATTAACCATATATGTAGCTCCATAAAGGGGGCCCGAACCACCTGTTTATAGTTTTCAAGATAACAGACAAAAATGCTAAAAGTCGTTATTTGAGGGCAATAACTCTTGTAAAAGGTTAACTGAGCATTGCAGTGATATTGATCATATTTGTAGATCTTTTATTGGTCTTATTTGACTTTACAGTTTCTGTCTATCTGTTAATAGTTTTCAAAGTAATAGGCAAACGTTCTTGAATTTGCTATTTAGGGGCAATATTCGGCAATAACTCCTATCAGGGTTTGACTGAGAGGGCAGGGCAATCTTATCTCCATGGAAATGAGATGCACCGATGCTTATATAACTGCATACAAAACATTAAAGACTTATACATGGTTCCCTTAATACTGACTAAAAACTTAACAATTGTTGACTCTGCCAACAACGCTGGAAAATCAACACCCATATCTCGCCTTCCAAGACTTTAGTCCCAGACGAGACAATAAAACCAAAACAAATCAGACTCCCCAAATGTAGATATAAAGTACTAGTAAGTATATAATCTACAGTTTCACTGTCTTTCCTTCCAACATTTTTGTTTTATAAAAAAGCAAGTACTTCATTACAACCTTTTTGCTTACTTTCGATTTCATTTCTGGATGAAATGATATAAGGACACTCCTGCAACCGTTAACAGAATTACTTGATGCATTGTATAGTTTCTTTGATTTTGATTCTAAACGTAATTGACTGTTGGGGTTTAAGACCACTTTCAGCACACATCTATATCATTGTTGGCTAGTTTTATATTGCTGAAGGAAGCTGGAGTACCCAGAGAGAACCTAGCACTAGTCAATAACATGAGAGGTGTATGTACATTGTCAGGAGCAGGGATTCAAACTCACTTTTCCAGTGTTGACAGGCTAGTTATAAATGTAGATGAACTACTTATAACACTCGGCCATCGGGGTCCCTTTGATCAAAAGACAAGATGCAATCACAAACAATCATACTGTTAGTTAATACTCAACCCAACTCTTTTTGTGAAAATAAACTAATTTATAGTCCAAAGCCTCAAACACAAGTGAACTGAAAATGTCAAATAGAAACTATAATTTGATTAAGTACTAAAATTAAAATAATAAAAATATACATACATTTTTATTTCATAGATATAAATACATTAAAGTGACATTCTACATGATTTTACTAAGATTTATTTGAGGACAATGTTATTAACTGAATACGTCTAGATTTCTGGTTTCCTGATGCCGATTTTATTGTAAGTCCTGTAGATGGAGCTGCAGGAGTTTTTTTATTTTCACTATTTTTGTCTGCCTCTGTTGATTGATTTTTTTCACCATTTTCACTTGCTGGTCTATCTGATTGGTCAGTTTTTGTTCCCATAGTTACAGGACTTGCAGCCAACTGAACATCATCTGTGCTTGTTTCCAAGACCAGTTTTAAATCTTCGCTGTCTGTATCCATGACAACTGGTTCCTCACTCTAAAAAATAAAAGAGATCAGTAACGTTATCAAAGACAAGACAAAAAAAGTTTCACAAATTTATTAAGTCATCATTATCTTATGCTGTTATATACTTTAATTTTCACTCTACTAACTTTGTATTGAATTGAAAGAACTGAGAAATACTGCCATTACTTAAAGGCTCAAATATATTTCCCTATTCTTCATCCTCATTTGTGTTGACTATAAATAAAGGACTTGAATTCCGAAACATTTACCCAGACTAACTCAATGACGTCTTTGAATAATGCAATATCAACTGTCACATCAGATAATTTACGCTGTAAAGTTAAAAATTACAGGAAAACCGCTCCCAAATGATGCAGAGAATATGTGAATAAATGAAAAGGTCTACATTAATTGTTTTTACTCTTCACAAGATGGAGGTTGAAACTGCAAGCATATATGTTTGATATTTCATATTCTCCATCAATGTACTGAGAATTTTGTTTGCATCATACTGGACTTTAACTTCATACCAACATAATTGTATTTCTTCTTCATATAGTGTTCATGTCAGAAATGGCTAAAGATTTCATCTGTGATTTGTTTTGTTTGGATCATGAGGATCAATTTGTAAAAAAAAAAATATCAAAATTATATGTTACTGTTAATTCTTCATTTTCCTTTTGTCTTAAAGTGATAGTTAAACTGAGAATAAGAGAATAATATGTTCAGTTTGATAATTTTATGATAAAGGCATTTTAACATATATTGAGTTTAAAACATCAAAAATAAATACCTTAGAACTAACAGAGGATGCTGAAGGACTACTTGATTTCTCAATTTCTTTAACAGGCTCAATATATGGAATACCAAGTTCTTCTTTGTCAAATGTTACTATGGTACAATATCCATCTGTAGAACTCACAATGAGAAACTGTCCATCTGGAGACCTGAAATGGTAGAAAAATCATCTGTAGAAATGAGAAGCTGTTCATTAGATGGCCTTTAATTTCACAAAATTTATCTCTAGAACTACTCACAAGGCAATATCAGGATCTGTCACTGCACAAAACTGGAGGAACTGCAAGCTCACAAAATAAAACCCCAATCCCAAAATAAACAATGGCGAGTCCACAGGGGGGTATCTTTTCCAATATAAAGGTTTACACAAACGTGCTGCTGGTATGTGTAATTTTTTTGGAAAGTCAATTACATTGATGGGGTGCTATTTCACGGAGGTAATATACTAATGGGTAAACATTTATATGTCAAAGGGTCATAAAAAATAAGATCATGATAGCTGGGAAATATATATAATTGGGTTGTTTCATTCTGAAATATATGAATGGGGATGGTTTGCAAGCTCCAGCCAGACATCTGTACCCAAATTTTTAAGTTGATACCCCTTCCCAACATGGGCAAGTCTTTAATTTGCTTATGGAAAACCCAAAAACCCAAAAACAATTCAAACCAAAAAAGAAATTAGGTGTACAATGCTATAATATGGTTAAGATTCTGAGAAATTTTCAATAAATTCTAATAGCGAGTTAAAAAGAGTCACAATACAAAAAAGTATTTGAAAGAAAAAGCAATGGAAAAGTCCATAATTAGCTAAGGGAAACCTCATCAATAATTGGAGTAAAAAAAAAAAAAAGGTGCATAATGGCATCATACGGTGAAGATTCTGAGAAGTTTCAATAAGATCTGATTAGAAGTTTAGAGGATATGTGAAGAGTTTCTTCAAACTCTAATAAGAAGTTAAGAGGATACAAATATAAAATTATCTTACCATGCCAAATCACTTATTTGATGATAGTGTATATTAGTCACATGAGCAAATGGCATCTGTTGTTGTGTATCATAGAACAATACTGAGTCCTCTGTTCCTACAGCAAACACTGTTCTGTACGGTAAACTGTCAATAAAAAACACATATTGATTCCAGAAACTATTAATGAGTCAACCACAACTTAATTGACTTCTCCATAAACATCTCTTGTCTAGCCCAGATATAGTTGAACTTTTAATAGCTTAATTCAGGTGCAAAGTTTGGTATAGAATTCTTGTGTTCACATTTTACATGGAACCTAATTGTACATTTAATTTAGTTCTCATCTTAGATCTACCCCATCCTTTATCTTAATCTAAAAATAATACTTTTCTAACCTCCATCTGTAAAGTGAATACAAAACCATTAATAAAATGTTAACCACTGTTAACCAAAGTTGTTCTTTTGATGTTTAAATGATTTAAGTTCAAGACAATATAAGATAGGACTTCACTTCTTAAGATAGAGTACCTGAGTAGATTTATTATTTTAGTTCCAATGTATTAGGTACTTTTTGTACTGTTGTTCTATAACTAGAGGCTCCAAGGAGCCTGTGTCGCTCACCTGATATTTTTATTTACAATTGATGCATGAAATAATGCAACCGTTATACATTTGCTTTAGTTTCAGAGATATAAGTCAAAAAATGCATTTTCCCGCTAAGTTCTATTTTTAGCCATGTCTGACATGTTGGTTGGCAGGCAGGGTCATCGGACACATTTTTTAAACGAGATACCCTAGTGATGATTATGGCCAAGTTTGGTTAAATTTGTCTCAGTTGTTTCGGGAGAGAAGATTTTTGTTAAAGATTACAAAAAATTAACGAATAATTGTTAAATTTGACTTTAAAGGGCAATAACTCCTGATGGGGTCAATTGACCATATTGGTCATGTTGACTCATTTGTAGATCTTACTTTGCTAACCATTATTGCTGTTTACAGTTTATCTCTATCTACATGATCTATAATAATATTTAAGATAATAACCAAAAACTGCAAAATTTCCTTAAAATTACTAATTCAGGGGCAGCAACCCAACAACGGGGTCTGATTCATCTGAAATTTCAGGGCAGATAGATCTTAAACTGACGATAAATTTAACCCCAGGTCAGATTTGCTCTAAATACTTTAGTTTCAGAGATATAAGCTAAAAACTGCATTTTACCCCTATGTTCTATTTTTAGCCATGTCGGCCATCTTGGTAGGCAGGCGGGTTCATCGGACATATTTTTTAAACTAGATACCCTAGTGATGATTGTGGCCAAGTTTGGTTAAATTTGGCCCAGCAGTTTCAGAGGAGAAGATTTTTGTAAAAGTTAACGGATGACGACGACGGACGACAAACGCCAAGTGATGAGAAAAGCTCAAGCGCCAGGTGAGCTAAAAATGTATTGGGACCATAAGATTCACTCAACTGCAAAACATTTCTTAATATTCTTAATACTTATTCTTATACTCTGCTATAATTCCATAAAATAAAATGTTTAAATTTTGTCAATTACATCCAGCCAAATTTTCTTTAAAGACTTGTGATTTTGTTCTGTATATGATACTAATTTAAACTTCCAAGAACTACATTTACAAATGCATTATTTTCCCTTAAATAACTGCATTTATATTGCTTTAAACATCCTAGATCTGAAAAAGATTTAACACCTCATAATTACCTAAACATTGTTGAATATTTCTCCCACTCCTTCAAATTGTTATTGTTGGTCTGATCTGAAAGGGAAATCAATGAATTAGCAACTGACTTCAAACAATAATGCTTTCAATTCAAAAATAGTCATTTCATACAACAAAAAAAACCCTGAAAAATAAAAAGGATGTTACCGATTGTTCTTGTGAAAATATCAATAAAAAAGAATATCAATTCTGAATTCTCATCATGCCTATAAATATTTGCTCACAGAGTTACGAAAAAGAAATCTGCAGTACTTTTAACCTTCTGAATGTCATATTGGTTCAATCTGAATTTGCAAGATATTGTTGAGTTATTGAGTTATTAAGTCACATAATTTAAAATACTGTAAATCAACTTATTTTCGCGAATACTTTATTTCACGTTTAGCCCTTGCTAGCCCACTTCAAGATGATTTAAATCAGTTATTTTTCTACTTGCGAAAGTCACGAATATAAATAGCATGCAAAAATTAGATGGTGTTCAGTACCTTCTGAATACAATGAAGCAACAGACCATTGGCATTGATAAGTTTTTGAGGCCAATTTTATTGCCGATATTTTTACTTTTTAGGAACTGATAACACTACTCTTACAGAAAATTATTTTCTTCATTCTCCATCAGGTTTTCTGTAAAAAATAGACAGATATTCGATACATTTACTTTGCTAAATTGCCCTATTCCTAGATTTCATTTCTTTCCCTTACCCCTTAATTACTTCAAAAGTCACTATCTATCTTCAAACTACAGAAGAGAAATCTACACATGAATACCTTCTGAACCAGATTCTTGTCGACTTATCTTTTTCAACTCAAATTTCTGCGGACAACACCGCACACATACAGTTACTTTATTTGGACTGGGTAAATATACAGAAGGTCTGAAAGAAAACAAATAAATACATTTCAGTATGCTGAACTTCTATTGCCTCGATTTAGTGATGCTGGTTCAAATTTGTGGGCCCTATATTAATGTATAACAAAAAGAATTTTATTAACAACTTAAAGAGATTAACTTTCTTAGAAAACTATCAAGCTCTTCTTCCACACAATCAATGCATTTCAGCTTCTTTTCGTAATTAAAGTATTCATGCCAGTGCACTGATATGCATGTTCAATTTAAAAATTAAATATTTCTTATTTCCAACGACTTGAATTTTTGTGAAAATTAAAGAGTGAATGAAAAATTAAAGCGTGAATTGCATAATCTAACTTCTTTGATTATTGCCTTGTCAAAAAATCTTTTTTGTTAACATACAGCATTTACAAAATTCCTATAAATTGTCCATACTTACTTGGTAAGCAATTGTCGTGAAAACATATATGTAGAATTAATCATTTTGTCACCACATTCCATACATCCAGCTGGAACAATCAGAATTTCTCCATCTGGTGTGAAAGTCAAACGACGAAAGAATGATCTCATTGTATCATCGTGGAACATTTTGAAAGACTTTGGCTTATTTTCTGATGGGCTGTCTGACGACTGTGTTGCTGGTTGAGGTAATGACATCTTTGAAACCGTATGTAAACATTTATCATTACTAAGACTAAAAATTCTCAAAGACCTGAAGAAAAAAAAGAAGATTAACCATGAAGATGCTTTTAGTGTATATCTTATCTATTTCAACAGAAAAAATAACAATTCATAACACTATCTTTTGTTGTAGTTCTTAATTACAGAGGTTTCACTTGTCCAATTTGTTATTGAATGTACTTTTAAATTGAAGAATTGATATTCCTAGATGTTTTACCCTACGTTTTGTCAACTTTCGTTTCTACCGGTACAAATCAACTTTGTTAAAAATTTAATATGTAATCATGTTTCCTATGGAAGTAATCTCATGTGATACCCAGTAGAAAAAATAATGTTGTAAAGTTATATCATATTTTTTCTTATGAATAACACTTAATCAAATTAAAAATTTCATTCCTAAATCTAAAGAATTCCAGTATCATTGTTGTTTGGGATCAGTGGTGGATCCAATGGGGTGGGGGCATATATATAAAAGAATAAAAGTAGATGTTTTAACTGCTTAAATGGCATTTTGTCACCACCCTCCTTACATTGTCAAATTATTTTATTATATCATGTTTTTCATGTTCATATGATTTTTTTAGCATAAAATTGTCCAATTTTTTTTTTACTGTATATAATCCATTTTAAGGAATAACGCCTCACTTTCAAAAATCCTGGATCAGCCCCATGGGATAGTGTTGATTGAAGACATTAAACCAAACTTGTATAAAGAATTTATTATTCTAAAAATAATCCAATACTTTTTTTCTTAATTCTCATCATCCATCAAAAGGTTTGCTTCGCAGTATTTTCAATTAAAAATGACCCTCACTTCAAGCACATATAATAATAGGATCAACATTGTATTGTCAAACTGTTAAAGAATATTTTTACCATTTTAGAAATTGCAAATCACTATTAAAATATCTAGTATGCAAACAACTCCCATGAATCAATCAACATTACTGTTGTTTATAGCAGATACACAATAATAAATGCATACATGAAATTCTGAATTTAAATTGATGAAATAAAGTGACAAAAACACAGGATATGACCTTAGAATTATCATTGATATTATCATAATCATAAACTGTTTACAAAACTTTGATTTTTTTCAAATACTAAGGATTTTCTAGACAAGGATAGAATACCTAAGATGTATTTTAAGGATAGAATACCTAAGCTATATTTTGCAAAACCTTTAGGAATTTTTGGTTCTCAATGCTTTTTAACTTCATACTTTATTTAACCTTTTAAACTTTTTTGATATAAGCGTCACTGATGACACGCGTCTGGCGTACAAAATTTTAATCCAGGTATCTATGATGAGTTTATTTAAAGCTAAATTAAAGAAATTAAGTTTTATCTAATAAATTTCTTGTGTAATACTGAAAGTGTAATTGTAATTGTAATCATGACAGTTCAATTTTCAATCTAATGTGTCTGGGTACGGTGAAATGTCTTCCTACAGTCTAGTACAAAGCAAGGTTCATATTTTTATGACATTACCATGTTCTCATCCAAATATGCATGTTATATTTGCCACTGGCATCAAATTCATTCATCATCCATTTTTTAAGAAAATTAGCAATGTCTCGCATGTCAATATGTGAGCCTTAATTCAATTGTTTCATTTGAAAAATGAAAAGGTTATATACAAACTACAATATATATGTATAAATACATATATATATCATGGCTTCCAAAACGGTCATATTTTCTGGACATTTATAAATTTACCGGACATTGTCCGCCTGGGAAAAGCATGAAATGGACATCTACTTTTAGTTTTCAAGGCTTTCTTAAGTACATTTTACATAATTTAAAAAGTTTATGCGATCTTTTTGACCCAACCTTGCCTTTAAAAAGCCACACATTTCCGGTCATAAAAGTGACATGATGAATAAGTACTATCAAAACAAACCCTACTTTAATACCTTCTCATTTTAATCAAGGTTAATTGGTTGTCAGACAGCTGAAATTTACCTGTTCAGGCGACAGGTTAACTATTTTGTACTGGACATTGATCAAAGTTATTTTCTTACATTTCAGCGGTCTGCATCTAATTAATTTAGTCAAAAAGATTGAAATTATCAGAAATACATTTATAAATATGATTTGATGAAAAATTTAAAAAGGTTTTAAATGAAAAATCGTCAGGACAACGTCATTTAAACTAGTACACGTGTGTGCAGGTGGGAAATTTTTAAATTGTGCATCCTTATTCTTCAAAAATGTTAAAATTATCATTGATACCTTTATCTTAACGTTCATTTCGAGTATTTTCTTGAAGAAATAACGTGGAAAGAGCTACTTAAACTCAATCCTGCTTTGTAAACTTACAAGGATTTTATGTACCCGTCTCTGGTCCATGTTTTACCATTGTCAAGTCAACATCCGGTATTAGGAAAATGTGCTTTTTAAAAACAAAAGTTAAGTTTTTGTCAACGTTATTTTGCACAGATAAAGAGGCTAAGGCAGATATTAGTACGCTGATGTTGCACACTTTGAATGAAGCACTGTCAATTTAACAGTTTACGTCAGAACATCGAATTTATATCAAAGTAAAGTTTAATATCGTTTTTTTAATGTCAATCATTGGTTATATGATGGCCAACTGATTACTATAATTGCCTTTTGTTACTAAGTTTTAAGGGATTAAATTCGGGACATAAAATGTCCGGCTCGCTCAAATATCTTTTGGAAGCCCTGCTTTATATCAATGACCAACATTTTAAATCTCCATGACAGTAATTTTGCACTTCAAGAATTTCTAGAACACCCAGAACACCTCAGATTTAAGAAAACATTTTAAGTCCTTGTACAAAAATGGTAGTACAAGCAAGTTGAACTTGCTTAGAAATGCCACCCCTGCTAAGGAGTATGTTTAAACAGAAAGTTGATAAATTATTGATGTAAAAATGTATTATGTGAAGCTTGAGACAAAATTTTGGGAGCTCTGATTTGTATTTCTCAAGAAAAATGCAACCAAAATGTTATCAGAAACTGACAGACACAAGCCACTATACCCCCTACCATTATATATTTTGGAAATCTTAAAAACTACCCCGGTAGAACATCCCTGAAATAAGAACAGATTTTGATGGTCACTTGAGTGTTTGACAATCAAAGTTCTGCATGATTTCTTCACTTTTACCTTACCTATCTGTACTTAGTGTAGCAACGAATTCATTTGAAGGATCAAATGCTACTCCTTGTACAAAACTTTTATGATCATTAAACAATCCCATCTTTTCACCTGGAAGTAAAACATATAAAATATATATATTTAAACTTTCAAGGAAAAAAATTTGTGAATGTAGAAATTGGAGACATGGATGGGTTGGAGAACATTTTTACATTCAAAAGAACAAATATCACAGTGCAATTACATCATTTTGATAGACAGCGGGTGCAAGACCGAAGTACCTTTCAACACTCACAATTCATCTCTTTCTGGAATTAATTGTTCTTCTTCAGTGTGCTTTAAGAAAACCATGCATGTATGATAGAATAAACTGTTACAGAGGTTAGTCATTTAAGTTGTGCAAACTGAGGGAATGTTTTTTTTTTCAATTAATGAATATATATGCAGAAATTGTAAAAAAAAAATGTTAAATCAATGTCTTAATTTCTCTTATAACATTTTAAGTTAAACATTTACACAATCTACTCCCAATATTATATTATTAGCATTGTATGTCTACCTACCTTTAACTATGTCCCACACTATAGCTGTATTATCAACAGAACCAGAGATCATTCTTTTTCCATCAGCTGACCAGCACAAATCATAAACATCTTCTAAGTGACCTCTGAAAAAAAACCACATAGACCCAGCTCTCATATTTCTGACAGATATGCTAGATAATCTGCTTGTAGTGGGAATATTTAAACATTTAAACTATGCAAAAACATTGAAAGTAAATGAACCATGACTGAAGGTGCAAAATATAAAGCACACAGTACACTTTAAATACCAATAATAAACAATATCAAGAAGCTATGATTTGAAGTTGATATGAGTTTTTATTGTTGGAGGAAGCTGGAGTGACCTGAGAGAACCATCAACCTTCGGTAGGAAAACTAACCATCCCATTCAAATAAGATTGGAGTCTAGCGCACCTGACAAGTGTGGGATTCGAACTCACAACCTCAGTGTTGACAGGAAAGTGATACAATAGTTTGACTACTAAGACCACTCGGTCACCGAGGCACCCTCAATGTTTAAAACAAAAACATTTATATGTATTTGACAAACAGAAAGTAGACAAATAGATCTGAAATAGATTACCAATATGGTCTGATACCAAAAATAATTAAAATTGAGAATGGAAATGGGGAATGTATCAATGTACTGACTTCTATACCTTTACACCTCAATCTTTCCTTTTTTTATTTCTGCCTCCAGCCTTAAAATAAAGGGTTGGTCAGGGTTTTTTGGCCTTTTTGTGAAAAATCAAGAAAAAGTATCAAATTTTCTCCTAGTTTGATCCCCATTTACACAACATTCAGTATTTCACATGTGCACTATGATGCACATTTAATTTTTAATATTCTGACAACTTTTTTACTTGATTTTGGTCAATCTCATTACAAACTTGCCTGAATAATACAGCAGAAATAGGATTTATAGCCTACTCAGACATCACAAAACGTTATTTCTTGAAATTTTTCGGAAAGTCAATAAATCTTTTAGGGTGGTGATCAAACTTAGGGTCGCTCAAGAGGCAGGAAACATGCCTATATTATTTTTTGGCCTTATCTGTCTTACAAACGGTTAATACCTTAACATTTTGTATGCTGTCCAATTCTCTTTGTTATCTTCTTCATCTTCATTAAAAATATTATTTTGTGGTACAGGGGTGTCACTTAACTTCCAAAACACAATTACACTGTCTGAAAAATAAGGATCAAATAATTAACTAACATTATCAAAGTATCAACATAAATATAGAAGAAAAAGTACCAGGATTATTATTTAGTCAAATTTCATGCCAAATCTGCTCCAAGATGTTGACTAGAAGTTGCAAAATGAGAAGTCAAATAGAAATTTAAAGTACAGGCTGCTCAGTGTGGAAATAAACTATTTGGCAATTTTGTCACAAAATGTACTGTGAGCTATTACTCACCAATAATACCCTTTCAATAAAAAATGTTACCAAAATTTCATATATACGTGACTGACATTTCAAAGATATCAAATTTTCAGAAAAAAATAAAGTTGAACATTGTAGGAACTGAAAACATATCACACGATATTTCAACCTGTACCAAATTTGTAAAATTTTGCAAATTAAATGGTTTAATATTTGTTCTCCATTGTTCAACTTTAATTCAGTATTGGTATAAATTTTTTTTTTAATTAATACATATTGTGGGGTTGTTAATATATGTCATTGACATTTACCCGATAACTCCTTCTATTCATGAGAGTTTCTGCAACGTCATAAACACATACATGATAGATTATCTTTTGAATATACAGAGGCATTTTAAATTGAAACACACACAATCATTCCTTTTCTGCATGAAAAATAACGACAAGAGAGATAATTAACTAAATCATTTTATGTAGAAGGTCCTATAACAACAACACTTTAAGGAATGCTCCAGTAATTTATTGAGATCGACATGTTTCGGTGGCTAGGCATTTTATGTGTACTATAATTCAAGTAGTTTTTGCATCATAAAAGCATAATGGATAATAATTATTATATGATTTGCATATCTACAAGTACTTGAATCGGATTGTTCCATTAGAATTTTTTCCCTTGGTTTACATTTCGATAGACCATGTTGCTGAAACTACTTTCGAAACCTTCACTGTAATCTATTGATGTGTGATACACATGCATGGGATCCAGGGGTTCCAAGCAAATTGAGATTGAAAAACAAATACATAACTGTTATTTCTATTCTAATGCATATATATATAACAAAAAGAAATAATGCAATAAAGCTTGAATAATGTATAAAATTAAAATTAAATAAAATTCCATGAAATTTCATGAAATATCTTGGCAAATTAACCTCACAGCAAAACACGACGTCAAACAAATGAAAACTCTCAAGCTGAAGATTATTCTGTTACTTGTACTCTTCAAATTCTGATAATATCTCATTAAAATGAAGTCTTTGGGGGTATCAGTAGGTGTTATTTCATTATTAGATTCTATTACATTAATCGAACATTTATGGATTTTAGAAAGTCAATATGGCAGTTATAACTCCTTTTCTTTGCGACATGTCAATTGTGCATTTGCTAGTAAATAGTAGACAATGAACAAAAAATTGTTAATTAAAAATTACGAATGTTTGACTTAAGACTTATAAGGATTCAACACTTTTTTCTATAGGTTATATATAACTGATGTGTAAACTGGGTTGCTTACTCATAAACTGGACATAAAAGTCCTTCACACTTATATTCAGTTTGTGAGTCAATCGCACTAGTTTACACATCAATAACCTCTAGAAAAAAAATGTCTTTAATCCTAAAGTAACTTTTAAGTTAAAATAAATGAAATGCATAGAAAGTAAATTCAATGATACAGAACAAACAAGTATTGACAATAGAAACTAGACATCATTGAGATGGGAGCCATCTCTGTGGGCCCCGCTGTAAATAACGTGTGGTAAAAAATTTGTATGGATAAGCTGATATGAAGCTTTTGACCTTGACCTTTGACAAAGGAAGTTGTACATACATTATGACACACCCTCTGGTATTGGTTAATGTACATGTCAAGTATAAACTTTGAAATCATAACGGTTCTCAAGATATAGAGCGGACACGATCTTTACCATAGGACATAGGGTTGTCAACTGAAACCAAAGTTTTTGACCTTGAACTTTGACCTAGGAAGTTGTACAAACATTATGACACACCCTCTGGTACTGGTTAATATACATGTCAAGTATAAAGTATGAAATTAAAATGGTTCTCTAGATATAGAGCGGACACAATTTGTTACGGACGGACAGACTGATCACCATAGGGTGACCCGCCAGTGGCGGGCCCTAATAATAAGATGTGGTATGACTGCCAATGAGACAACACTCCATCAAAGTAACAATGTGTAAAAAGTTAAGCATACATGTAACTTAGAAATTCAGGTTGCAAAAATAAGAAGAAAGAACACAATGCATGACTAAAAGTAGTTTTGAGAATGATTATAAATGGTACACTATAAATAGTATACTTGTTTCTTAGATGACAATATTTCAGTTTTCTATAGTATCATAAAAAAAAATCAATAAAAAATCATAATTTGCTAATAAATTTGTGTGGTTTATTTCTACGTAACTACTGAATCAATGAGAATTGGCATATTTTGTTAACTTTCTTTGTCTCAAATGTATTGCTTTTACTACTAATAAGGGTTGAATATATAACCTGTTAAAATCTACCTACCATCTCCTGCTGTGGCCAGCACTTCTCCTGTAACAAAACAAGTTAGTATTACCTAATGAGCATATTTATTAAGTAAATATTATAAGAATATCTACATATTTATGATATTAGCGACAGACTTCAAAGCCAGTAATTGAAGCTTTGTAACATGTGTAAGTTAGAGGCTTTGGGATTTTAACAATCTTATAAGTAGATTATAGAAATATAGTACAACTCCTTTCGCACAAATTTCACTATAGAGACTTAAAAAAGAATTTGGAGAATAGATAGGTTCACATCTATGCACTGAAATATTTTGAACCACAGAAAATCTTAACATTCTTCATTATTTGTATTCTAAAAATACAACATTATTTGGCATTTAAATTATTTCTCTGTTTTGTTTCATGCAGCTTATCAATACAAATACTATGTACATATTGTTGTTTTATGATACATTTCTATCTCACAAGAGGATGAACAAATTACTGGAAAAGATGTAAAAGTCTTACCATCAGGAGAAAATCTGCAGACATTGACAGATTTTGTATGTCTTTTCAAGTTAGATATAAATTCAACTGTCCCTTTACCATCACCACCAACTTTAATTTCCCATATCTGTTTGAAAAAAAATTCTAATTGAGGATGCAATTATATGTAACTAAAATGTATGTGTTGTCTCGCTAAGCATACTTATACTCATACTTCAAAGTATTGGAAAACTGGGAGTAGGTGTCTGACAGATCCCAAAAACACACAAAACACATTACAACTTATTACTGTTGAGCTGCTTTGTAAAGTCATTTTGTTCTGTTGTATTGATGAAATGTGTGACAAAAAAATTTAAGTTCATTTAACATTTTGAAAATTCTATGTATCATGTGTATTGGCAAACAAGAAGAAGTTATCTGACAGATTCAAAAGTGCTCACATGTTACAACTCATCACTGTCAAGCAGCTGACCAAATGTAATTTTGTTTAGTAGTTTCTGAGAAAAGTGTATTGGACTGATGGACAAAGTGATTGCAATATAACCGCCTTTCTAGAGTGGAGGAAAAATTAAGACTATTCAAACAAAAAACTAATATGTACCAACAGACTGTCAGACATTTGGTCAGATAGACGGCAATGTTTCATCTAATCTACATGACCTACCAAAAATCAGTAAGACAAAAACAAATTTTGGGGTAAAATCTTATCAGTGAAATCAGGAAAAATTGCCTGTTTTCCCAGTAACCAGTTCTGAATTATAGTCAGTATCTGGTATTTAGCGCATGTTTGGTAAAAATTAACACAAAATCATGTTTTAAAAAAATAGGGGCAATCTACATCTACATCATAAAGCATGAATTAAAAAGAAGGGTTAGCAGGTGCATTATT
>JAASAO010002611.1:0-47049 GCA_017311375.1 Mytilus coruscus
TTAAGTGTATGGATCTCTGAAATTGTACTACAATGTTCCATACTACAAAGGAAAGGCTGGGATTGAGTTTTGGGGTTATTGCTCCAAGGGGTTTCAAAAGTTGGGGGGATTTTTTCCAATTTTTTTAAGGGATTCATATTTTTTTTTCAAAATTTTTCAAATTTCGAATTTTTGAAAAGTCTCAAGAAGAAATCAACAATTGCACAGTATTGCACAATAGATTTGTAAGCTCTTTGACCACATTTATTTTGTGTCAGAAACCTATATTATGTCAAAAATTTGATCACAATCCAAATTCAGACAGTATCAAGCTTGAATATTGTGTCCAAATTTGCCCAAACTGTTCAGGGTTCGACCTCTGCGGTCGTATCAGGCTGCGCTCAGCGAAGCATTTTATTTTTATTAATGATTAGTGTGCAAAATAAGATGTTCATTTTCACTTACTAGTTTGTCTTTAAAAACTGACAACATTCAACAAATTTGAAATAAAAAGTAAAATCACAAAAATACTGAACTCCGAGGAAAATTCAAAAAAGGAAAGTCCCTAATCAAATGGCAAAATCAGAAGCTCAAACACATCAAATGAATGGATAACAACTGTCATATTCCTGACTTGGTAGTACAGGCATTTTCTTATGTAGAAAATGGTGGATTGAACCTGGTTTTATAGGTAAAAGATTTCGGAAACAAGCTGATACATCTATGCCTACAAATTGTCTCAATTGAAGAAAATTGCAAAGTAAACATGTAAATTGTTGCACCCGTGTATATCGTAGTGATGATACTAATTTACCCGAGATCGAGTGATCAACAGATTAAAGACCATCAAAGGTGTTGATTAGGTCATAAACATGTCATTTAAAGAGTTACATAAACAAATGATATATATGTATCTTAAATTGTAAAATTAGTTCTTATCAAAAGCATGCCCAACATGAAATTAATATTTTCCGTATGAGAATTATGAAATATATGAAATTAACACTTTATCATAGCATATCATGACCTGAAATCTGACTTTCATTGATCAAAAATATTTTTTTATGAAAATTAAAAGATCAAAAACCGTACAGTTTAGGTTTTTGTCTCGCCTTGACGAAGTCAAAAGGCGAGACATAGGTATGCTGTTTCCGGCAGCAGCGGTGTCAACAATGTATTAGTTTGTGATTAGGTCTAGTTTATGGTGAACCACTAGTGGTAGGTCAATTATATTTGGTATGCAGTTGTATTAGCATTGGCACATTTCATTTCGATGGAGATTATTTGGCCCTGCCCCCTCAGTCATGGTCAATTGACTTTGAAACTTTGGCTTAGTTTGAATGCATTAGTTTGTGATTAGGTCAGTTTATGGGGAACCACTAGTGGTAGGTCAATGATATTAGGTATGCAGTTGTATAAGCATTGGCACATCTGATCATCATATTCAGTTATTATTCAGTTGAATTGATAAGATGTGTTTCTGCAAGCTCCATCTAATTAAGGATTAATAATGATTTAAACTAATTTGAAAAATATGGATTTAACATCAACATTCTTTAAGAACATTACATCTTTTCTTGGAGACTTTTCTGGATTTAAAAGTGTTTCAGAGGATTTTGACTTTCTTAAATCAAGTGAGTTATATAACATTGATGACTGTACAGACAGAACTTTGTCCTATGTTATTAACTTTAAAAATAATGTAATTTACAACCTATTTAAAAATATATTGTTCGAAACTACTCTCAAGAACAGTTTGAGGACAGAGGTAAAATGGACTTGTCTATTCTTTTGATGATAGTGAAGGAAAGTTGTTTTACATATACATGAGTCCACTAACACTCTACATATTCAAGGAAAGGGTGTATATTTTGGTTCAAAAATACTTTTAAGATTTTGCAGAAGAACTATATAACACACAGAGACTGGATGATTCTAAAATTGTGAAATTTAAAATTCTTGTGTACATGTTAATAATGAGGATAATGAAAACACCATCAGTAATATAAACCAGATTGGATCTACACAAAATTCCAATGTGTCAGAGACCAATCCTAAGGTTGTGCAGTACATGACATCTGACTGTGTAGAGACAGAATCAAAATTAGCACACAGCATGACATCAATCAACACAGATACTGTCATCACTTCCACTCCCAGCAGGCAGTCACCTGATACCAATGAACTGTTGTTAGATTTTAATACTTTATCTCCAATTAACATCAATCATCATAAAAGTGTTAATCTACAGGAAGAAATATTTGAACTGAAAAAAACTGTTTGCCATCTAATGAATTTGATAAACAATAAACCCATTGTAACTGACAAAGGAACACAAGTTACTACTTGTGATGCTTCTACACAAACTGATGATTTCAAAATAACTACAAAACCTGAAATTAAAAGCATTGGAACTCAAATTCATCCTAATTCAAAGGACAGTGCCATGCAAACATCCCCTCCTGAGGTGCATTCAAAAAATGTTGAAAGGTGCATACAATCAACTCCTGATGTTAAAATATCTCTAAATCCCACTCTCAGGAAAAAAGGGTAAAAGTCACGGAATGGATCACAACATCAGAAAATTCATAGAAATTATAATAACAACAACATTCTTGTGATAGGAAGTTCCCTTCTTAAAAGCATAAATACAAAAGACCTGAATAACACCAGTGTATCAACAAACAGAGGTGCAAGAATTGTTGATATTATCAACATTGTCAAAGATAAAGACATCAGGCAATATGAATCAATCATTGTCCATATTGGTGGGAATGATATTAGCAATGGTGCCACCCTGAATCTGATCCAAGAGAACTATGAAAGTTTATTGTACTTGCTCAGATCTAAAGCAGATATGAACACTAACATTATTGTGTCAAGTGTACCCCCAAGAAAGGATGTAGATGTGGAACCGGTTAATAAAATTCTGATTGATCTGTGCGACTATTACAATTTACAATATATAGATCATAGCAAATGTTTCTATGATGACTATGGCTATGTCAAAAAGACTTTATTTCAAAGAGATGGCATTCATCTTACAAAAATAGGAACAATGGTATTTTACAAAACATTGATCAATATGTAAAATTCTTAAACTTTCATCAAACAATGATTACTGTCAATACTGTGGTGAAAGAGGTCATGACCTAAATACATGTAGGCATGGTAAACCTGTGTCTTGTTTCTCCTGTAAATCATTTGGTCATAAGGAGAAATTTTGTGATCTGTATTGAGTTAAAAAATGGCAAAGAAGATATAGCCATTTCATCTTTAAAATTTATTTCTAAAATGAAAAATCTTCCCAAACTATTTTGATGCTTTAAATCAAATTTGTCAAGAATGTAATACTTATAAATGTATCTGCCCTACAGACAGGAGTGTAAATTATCTTTTAAGAAAAGTGAAAAACCACCAAACTTATGTTTAAACATTCTTCAAAAGAATGGACAAATCTATTATCAATTTTTCTAAATCTAATATAAGTGATTTGAACAAAATAAATACAATCACTAGTATGACTAATGCTAAAATTTGACAGTGGATGAAAATCTTTCTGTAGCTGTTACAGAATCTGATAATGGTACTTATGAATCTAATGATGAAGTAATTAATTTGCAATGTACTGATACAAATGTTTTATGCAATCCCCTGAGGCCTTATCACCTGTTGATTTTAGGCTTTGTTTTTCTATTGGATTAAGTGTATTAGTTACAGCATGTTTATTTGCCTTACTAAATAATTGTTATGAATTACCTAATTTACAAGAAACATCTGAAGGAAAGGATAATGTTTATGACTTTTCTGTAACAAAGGGTATAAAAATATGTTCACATAATGTCAACAGACTTGAACACAAGCTAGATGAAATCAAATACAATTTAATATTCTCTGAAAATCCTCCAGATATATACTGTTGTTGTGAAACATTTTTGGACAGTAACACCCAGGATAATTTTATACAAATTCCTGGGTTCATTTTAAACAGAAAAGATAGAATATCACGAGGTGGAGGTGGTCTGGTTGCATATTTTTCAGAAAAAGTAACATTTAATAGAAAAGCTGAATTTGAAATAAGTGACATTGAAACAATGTGGTTTGAAATTAAACCAGTTCACAAAAAATCATTTTTATTATGTTCCGTATACAGACCTCCTAGTTCATTAATAAATTGGATTGATGAATTTGAAAAAGAAATTACAACTGCCATCAATCATAATTTAGATATTATTCTAGTTGGTGATTTTAATATAGATTTTTTGAAACCTAATAAACAACCACAAAAATGGCTAAGTTTATTAGAAACCTATAATCTCAACCAGATAATTCAAGAAGCAACAAGAGTTACACCTGATTCTAGTACACTAATTGATCATGTTTATGTCACCAATAAAGATTTGATACTAGAATCACATGTTGCTAAATTCTCAATAAGTGATCATTATCCAGTTTGTTTAACTAGAAAAGAAAAATTCCACTTATATCAAAAGGATATTCATACTACCATTTCTTACAGAAATTTCAAAAAATTCAATGAGACAAATTTTCTAAGTGACTTAGCTATTGCACCTTTTGATAAAATTGAACATGAAAGTCACCCAGATACATGTATTCAGATGTGGTATGACATATTTAATGGAGTTCTAGATAAACATGCACCAATTGTTACTAAAAGAGTAAAAAGAGACAGACAACCTGAATGGTTCAATAATGAAATTACATATGCCAGGAAAATGAGAGAGAAATACCATAGACTAGGAATGTGGTCCGAGTTCAAATTTTGGAGAAACAGGACAAAACACATAATCGATGAATCTAAAAGAAATTTTTATTCAAAGATGGTAAAAAATTCAAAAGCTTCAAAAGATTTGTGGAAATGTATTCACAGTCTTAACCCATCCCGACAAGAAAAACCATATGAACTTTTAAATGAAGATGGTGCTAAAACTAATAATGTCAGTGATATTTGTAATGTTTTTAATAAGTTTTTTACATCATGTGTTGAAAACCTGAGGACTGACAGATGTATGAGCAAAATCATGATTATGCAAAATTAACTCAATTTGTACAAAAGAAATTTACTAAGTCAAAACAAATAAAATTTTCAATTCCACCAGTCACAATAAATGATCTATTTAATGAGATGATCAAACTTGACATTAATAAATCCACCGGATCTGATAACATAGGACCTAAAATTTTAAAATTGAGTGCTCCCTTCATAACTTCATCTTTAACTTACATTTTTAACAGAATAATAGATACAAGTACATTACCCAGTGTTCTAAAGAATGCAAGAGTAACCCCTGTTTTTAAAGCTGGGGAAAATTCATGGCAACAAATTATAGACCAATTTCTGTACTTCCTGTTTTATCAAAACTTTTAGAAAAGCATGTTTCAAAACATTTGTATGACTATCTAAAAAGATTAGATCTTTTACACCCAGCACAGTCTGGGTTTCGACAAGAACACTCTTGCCAAACTGCCCTTATCAATATCATAGATAAATGGGTACAGGATATGAATGAAGGTAACATCAACTTAGCAGTCCTGTTGGATTTTAAGAAAGCTTTTGATGTAGTAGATCATGATATTCTTTGTAAAAAACTTGAAATTTATGGATTTGATAATGCTGCTGTTTCTTTTTTAAATCGTATTTGAATGAAAGAACTCAACAAGTACAAATTGGTAATGCTCATTCAGATAAACTTTATATCAAGTATGGTGTCCCCCAAGGCTCCATATTAGGGCCCCTTCTGTTTATATTATACATAAACGACCTTCCTATCTATATGAAAAATTGTTGCACTGATTTATATGCTGATGATTCAACTTTACATCTTTCTGGTAATTGTTATCAAACTCTGCAGTCAAAGGTACAAGAAGATTTACATGGTGTTGAGGAATGGTGTAATGATAACAATATGTTCATCAATAAAATAAAACAAAATATATGATTATTGGAACAAAACAAAAAGCAATGCCACATTACAATGAGAGTTGTTTAACTATTAACAATCAAGTGATACAATCTTCCACATGCGAAAGTCTCTTAGGCATTAAAATTGACCCTTCCCTCACATGGACAAACCAAATTGATGTGATCTGCTCAAAAATTTCATCTAGGCTATATCTACTATTAAAGATTAAGAAATTTCTAAATCTAGACTGCAGAAAATTATTCTATAATGGTTATATCTTGCCACTAATTGATTATTGTTGTATAGTGTGGAGTAGTTGTAGCAGTGAGGGTTTAAAAAGGATATTAAAATTACAGACCGTTTCGCTCCTTCCGAGCCCTTATTCAAACACTTAAACTGGATGACAGTTGAACAGAGAATAAAATATCACAAGTTTGTGATGACATTTAAGTGCTTAAAAAATGACGCACCATCATATCTTACTAACAAGTTTCATTATGTTTCAGACAGAAATCCATACCCCTTGAGAAATGCTACTCAAGGAAACCTCATACTCCCTAAACCAAAAACAGAATTGTTCAAAAAATCTTTTATGTATTCTGGACCATTCTTGTGGAATAATCTCCCAATACCGTTAAGAAATATTACAAATGTTAATTCTTTCAAATACAAAATAACAGATCATTTATTGAAATCAACCTAGCTGTATACAAAATATTGAAAACTGATTATGTCATCACGTTTATTTTTTCATAACATTTTATCAAGTTGCATTGAACATTATTATCATACTTGTCTTTTATACTACTGTATGCAATGTATATGTTTGCATTTTGTTTGATTTTTATGATGAGGGCCTCAGGAAGATTAGTTATATAGCTAACTGTGTAACCCTCTTAAAATAAAGTATTGTTGTTGTTGTTGTTGTTGTTGTTATTTCCATGGAGATTATTTGGCCCCGCTCCCTCAGTCATGGTCTATTGACTTTGAAACTTTGGCTTAGTTTACATGTATTAGTTTGTGATTAGATCAGTTTAAGATGAACTAATGTTAAGTCAATGATATTTGGTATGCAAATGTATTGCCATTTGCAAATCTCGTTTCCATGGAGATTATATAGCCCCACCCCCTCATCAGGGTTTATTGACTTTGAAACTTTTACATAGTAACAGTTATCATAGTTTACAAGTTAATGTTTGTGTTTAGGTTTGTTTAAAGGGAATGACTTATGATAAGTCAATGGTATTTGGTATGCAGTTGTATTAGCATTGGCACATCTCATTTCCATGAAGATTGTTTAGCCGTGTACCTTCAGTCATGGTTCATTGACTTTGAATATTTGCATAACTTACATGTTAAAGTATTGCTATTTTAATTTCAACATTTGCATTATCAAAATTACAAAAAAAGCGAGACACATCTCTGTGTTAACAGTTTATTAAAGATTGAATTGGTATAATCAGGCCTGCAGTTGTAGTTCATAGTGCATTTGCCGATATGCCATGTATTCTCTGGATCATATCGGTAGTCAAACCACAGGCACTTGTCTCAGATTTTTTTCCCTATATACCTTAATATAACAAATATAGGTATATAAGAAAAAAAATTTCTGAGACAAGTGCCTGTGAGTCAAACATACATGGGGATCTTTTCATGTCTTGATTTGGACAGCAGTTGTTATATTTCGTTGGACACTTAAATTCGTGGATAAAATCATCCACGAAAATTAGTTCCCACCGAATAAAAGTACTTTCACAGTAGTTGAAATAATTTGATTTAAACGTCAAAATTAAACATCCAAATTTCAGTATTGAAATGTCCAGTTTCTATATAATATTTATTCCATGGCCATGAAACTTGGCCAACTATCTTATAATTCCCTAAGCTTAGGTCATGCAAAGTTTTATTAGAATTGGTCAAGTCTTTCTATCCTATCAGGTCCAAGAACACAGTTATTGTCCTTCGATTTTCATTTTCTACAAATGTAGTCCCTAGTGTGAATTCAAATTTTATTCATACACTTTCCAAACTTATTTCTTTATATTTTATACATGAAATATTAAGTGAGGGGATGAAATTACATGTTAAAAAAAAATTGGGTGCTGAATCTTTATGTTAAGTAGTGATTTGGTCCAGTTGAAAAAGGTAAAAAATTAGTATGTCTGAAGCCATGGAAGCTGTCAAACTGAATTTTACCCCTTAACATAGAATTATCCATATTTTGAGTTAGAGCTGGTAGACTTTTCTATAATTTTGGTATTATTTGTCCCAATAGTAGTACACTACACTGTAAAAAGCTTTTTGAGATAGAGCAGATGCGATTTTTTTAATTTCAATTTATTGTCTAAAAGAAATGCACTACAAAGTAACTTGTGTTCTCGGGCCATATAATCCTTGAAAGATCAGAAAATAGAAACTAAATGTTGCAGGCCAAACAAGCCTGAAAGCAACCATATACAATGTAATAGAATACATTTGGATGCAGTTTCATTTGTACTAGCTTTCCTCTTAAATTCAACAATAATTACTTTGAATTGTCTTAGGAATAAAGAAAACTGGTGGTTTGCTGTCAATTTGACAACTCATTTCTTTTTAACATGTTGAATGAACGTATAAGAAATTTGTCACACATTTCTTCAGTACTTCTGAACAGAATGACTTCATATTTATAGTCAGTAGCTCAGCTGTGATATATGTGTGATTTCAGTTGAAATATGTGAGTGCATTTAATAAATTGAACACTAATAAAATTGAATTTTTATGTTTCATTAGGAGTTTAATCCAGTGATAAATGCAGAGTTCTATATTAGAAAGGGTGAAGACAAGGAGGGCTTTGCTGTTAAAGAAATTACTCCAGAGATAGGTGAGTTTTGTCAGTAATGTTAGTCTTATCATTGATGGCCACATTGTAAAAATCATGACTTCTTTTTAAGGTTCTATATAAAGCTAGGTATAGATGTTTAGCATGTCTAACTTTACTTTAGGGGCATTAGCTACAATTTAGACAGAAAAATAAAATATGAACTTCGTTTTATTTAAATATTTTAATATTTATAAAAGCTGTATATTGAAATAAATTTTTTGCTATTAGCTTTGTCTAATTGCATTGACAAGTGCTCCTAAACCACTCAACACAAATTTTGAAACTTCACATAATTTTCATGATCTTAAACACACATGGTTTATTTTTGTACTTCATATCTGAATGTTTTTTGGGGGCTAACTGTGCAGAAATAGGGACCTGATCATATATATTTGCATATATACAATCTGAATATCAACTAAAAATCTTAATAACCCATAATCATAATTTATTATTGAATCTTTCTCCGAATTTTAACCAAATACAATAATGCTATTGTTCACCTTTAACATGTGTATAATTTTGTCTCTAGTGTTTATACGACCGCAAAAAATTTTTGTGGTCGTATATTGGTATGACGTTGGCGTCGTCGTCCGAAGACACATTTGTTTTCCCACTCTAACTTTAGTTTAAGTGAATGGATCTCTATGAAATTTTACCATAAGGTTCAATACCACTAAAGGAAGGTTGGGATTGATTTTGGGGGTTATGGTACCAACAGTTAAGGAATTAGGGGCCAAAAAAAAGCATTTTTGTAACTTCCAGACAATAACTTGTGTGTAAGTGTATGGATCTCTCTGACATTGTACCACAAGGTTCCATATCACAAAGGGAAGGCTGGAATTGATTTTGGGGGTAATTGCCTCAAAATTTTAGGAATTAGGGGCCAAAAAGGGCAAAAACAAGCATTTTTCTAGTTTCATGACAATAACTTGTGTGTAAGTGTTTAGATATTTCTGAAATTGTACTACAAGGTTCCATATCACAAAGGGAAAGCTGGAATTGAGTTTGGGGGTAATTGCCCGAAAAGTTTAGGAATTGGGGGCCAAAAATGAGCATTTTTCTAGTTTCCAGACAATAACTTGTGTTCAAGTGTATGGATCTCTCTGAAATTGTACTGCAAGGTATCATACCACAAAGGGAAGGCTGGGATTGATGATGGGGGTAATTACCTCAATATTTTAGGAATTAGGGGCCAAAAAGGGGCAAAAAACAAGCATTTTTCTAGTTTCAGGACAATAACTTGTGTGTAAGTGTATGGATCTTTCTGAAATTGTACTACAAGGTTCCATATCACAAAGGGAAAGCTGGGTTTGAGTTTGGGGGTAATTGCCCTAAACGTTTAGGAATTTGGGGCCAAAAAGGGGCCAAAAAACACATTTTTCTAGTTTCCATACAATAACTTGTGTTTAAGTGTATGGATCTCTCTGAAATTGTACTGCAAGGTACCATACCACAAAGGGAAGGCTGGGATTGAGTTTGGGGGTGATGAATCATAAGGGGGTTCAAAAAATTTTGAGGGGGGATTATTTTTTTTCCCTTTTTTTTTTCTTTTAAAATTTTCCATTTTAAGTTGGTTATTTCTGATTTATATTTAAAAGCAAATAATTATGATATGGTAGGAGATACACACCAAACAGGATGTGTAAATTATTATATAATAAGTATTGTGCAATAGCAAGAAATTTTCAATTGCACAGTATTGCACAATAGCAAGAAATATTCAATTGCACAGTATTGCGCAATAGCAAGAAATCTTCAATTGCACAGTATTGCACAATAGCAAGAAATATCCAATAGCACAATATTGCGCAATAGCAAGAAATTGTCAATTGTACAGTATTGCGCAATAGCAAGAAATATTCAATTTACAGTATTGTGCAAAAGAAGATACTTCTTATAAATTGCTTATTTCTTGACCAATTTCAATGGGGTTTTATTCTTGAATTCTTGGGGTTCTTTAATATGCTGAATCTAACCGTGTATTAAGTTTTTGGATTTTGGGCCCCGTTTTTAAATTGGTCCACATTGAGGTCCAAAGGGTCCAAAATTAAACTTTTGTTTGATTTCATCAAAAATTGAATTATTGGGGTTCTTTGATATGCCGAATCTAACCGTGTATTTAGATTCTTAATTTTTGGTTCCGTTTTCAAATTGGTCTACATTAAGGCCCAAAGGGTCCAAAATTAAACTTAGTTTGATTTTAACAAAAATTGAATTTTTAGGGTTCTTTGATATGCTGAATCTAAACATGTATTTAGATTTTTGATTATGGGCCCAGTTTTCAAGTTGGTCCAAATCGGAGTCCAAAATTAAACTTAGTTTGATTTTAACAGAAATTGAATTCTTAGGGTTCTTTGATATGCTGAATCTAAACATGTATTTAGATTTGTGATTATGGGCCCAGTTTACAAGTTGGTCCAAATCGGGGTCCAAAATTAAACTTTGTTTGATTTCAACAAAAATTGAATATATGGGGTTCTTTGATATGCTGAATCTAACCATGTATTTAGATTTTTGATTTTTGGGCCCCATTATCAACTTTGTCCACATTGAGGTCAAAAGGGTCTAAAATTAAACTTTGTTTGATTTCATCAAAAATTGAATTCTTGGGGTTCTTTGATATGCTGAATCTAACCATGTATTTAGATTTTGGATATTGGACCATAATAGGTGAATGTCCAATTTAAAATTTTTAAGTTCTTAGACCACATTCATTCTGTGTCAGAAACCTATGCTGTGTCAAATATTTAATCACAATCCAAATTCAGAGCTGTATCAAGCTTGAATGTTGTGTCCATACTTGCCCCAACTGTTCAGGGTTCGACCTCTGCGGTCGTATCAAGCTGTGCCCTGCGGAGCATTTTATTAAATTGGTTTTTGGGTTACCTATTCAAAAGTTTGGACATTACCAATGTTGCTTTCATTTGAGGATGCACATTTTGTGAAACCCCATTTCACAGTTTATTGATGCTTTCTCATAATGTTAACCATGTAATGCTATTGAGCACTTCTTAATTTGTTTTTGGTCAAATTTGTTTGGATTTTCCCTTACTCATACATGGAATTTTACATTGCGTTTTAAATTTGAGGAGTCCCCATACCTGCAACAATTTATGGAAAATTTCTCAGAATCTTCACCATGATATAATGCTTTTGAATACCTCTTAATTTTTTTATTTACCTTATCTTTTTTTACTTGGTTTCCTTTGGTTAATCATAGGCACATTATATATCACAATTATTCTCATAAACACTATATTAGAATTTGATGAAAATTTCTCAGAATCTTCTCCATATATATATTGCTATTGTGTATTTTTGGAGTTTCCCTTACAAAAAGCATGTTCTGTTGCATGATATGGGATGGGCATCATTTATAAGATTTACTCACATTACCTTTGTACCTGTATTTATCTGGTCTTAATATGATGATTTTTAAGGGCAAATGAGTCAAAGTAGCCTGAAGGATAATTCATGTTTCTTAAAAGGTCCTTATTGACAGTAATGTACATTTCATATGTTTCCTAACTTATTCATAATGTAACTGCTACATGAATTTTGAATAATAGCCTTAAAAGAAACTTCAGCTAGGCCATGGAAAAATGAATGTTCGTTTCCTTTAACATCATTACATGCCAAAATTATTAAGGCATGCCAGGCAGGAAATTTATTTATTCTATTTTGTGAAAAATCAGTATAGATCTGACCAAAGAACACAGTTATTTCGTAGTACATATATAGATTTCTTTTAGACAATAAATTCAAATTAAAAAAAATAGCACCTGCTCTATCTCAAAAAGAATTTAACAGTGAAGTGTAGTTACTATTGGGACAATTAATATCAAAATTATAGAAAAGTCTACCAGCTCTTACTCAAAATATGGACAATTCTATGTTAAGGGGGTCTAAAATTCAGTTTGAAAGCTTCAGACATAATAGTTTTTTACCTTTTTTAACTGGACCAAATTGCAACTTAACATAAACATTCAGCACCCAATTTTTTATGCAGAGGGGGCATTAAGTTTTACCCTTGTCCGTCCGTACGTCCCAAATTTGGTTTCCGTTCTCTAACTTAAGTTTGCCTCATCCGAATGTTATCAAATTTATACAAAATGCTTATTGCCACAAAACACAGATCAAGTTAGAATTTGGGTGGCGTCACTTTAACCGTTCTAGAGTTATGCCCCTTTACAAATGGAAAAATTGCTCAATTTTTTGTTTCCGTTCTCTAACTTAAGTTAGCCTCAACCAAATGTTATGAAACTTATACACAATGCTTATTACCACAAAGTACAGATCAAGTTTGAATTTTGGTGGCGTCACTTTAACCGTTCTAGATCTAGAGTTATGCCCCTTTACAAATGAAAAAAAAAAGCTGAATTTTTCGTTTCCGTTCTGTAACTTTAGTTTGCCTCAACCAAATGTTATGAAACTTATACACAATGCTTATTACCACAAAATACAGATCAAGTTTGAATTTTGGTGGTGTCACTTTAATCGTTCTAGAGTTATGTCCCTTTTCAAAAAAAAATAATTGCTGAATTTTTCGTTTCCGTTCTCTTACTTAAGTTTGCCTCAACCAAATGTTATGAAACTTATACACAATACTTATTACTACAAAACTCAGATCAAGTACAAATTTGGGTATTGTCACTTTTACCGTTCTTCAGTTATGTCCCTTTATAACTATATATGATATACAAGCGGGGCATCATCTGTGTCCCATGGACACATTCCCCATTTATTTTAACATGTAATTTCATCCCCTTACTTAATATTTCCAGCATAAAATATCAAGAAATAAATTTGGAAAGTGTATGAAAAAAGTTATACACTGTTCACATTAGGGACTATATTCCTAGACAACGAAAACCAAAGGATGATAACTGTGTCCTAGGACCATCTACATACAATATTACTGTTAACCTGACAGTAAATTCTTTTTTACATACAATATTACTGTTAACCTGACCATGCTGACAGTAAATTCTTTTTTACATACAATATTACTGTTAACCTGACCATGCTGACAGTAAATTCTTTTTTACATACAATATTACTGTTAACCTGACAGTAAATTCTTTTTTACATACTATATTTTGGTACAAGCTATAAGAAATTAAAGGAATATTAAATTGAGCAATGTTGACACACTTAAAGGTTATAAGAAAAATTAAAAAAATCATCAAAACCAAACCTAAATAAATTGAAAATTTAACAAAAAAAAGTCTGATCTCAAACTTTGTTTCATATATATATTTGTACTCCTGATGTGAGGAAATTGGTTAATTGATAAGTCAAAATTTCAGTTGTCTGGGATCAGATTTCAAATCAGGATGTTAACAAACGCATTTAAATTGCATTTTTTTTTATATTGAACCAAAACACACATATGTATATGTCAAAACATGAGCTCATGATTTAAATGGATTATAGAGTTTTGCTGGCAATACACCTGTAATAAATTAAAATATAAATTCATTGATCACTGAATTTATTTATTTTCTACACTTTTTGGCCAAATTTCATCTTTGATTGCTATAATATTAATCATGTTAATAATTAGAGATACATTGTTATAGATTATAAAGAAATATCTAAAATCTTTTATAATCAATTATCCATAATTATTTATTAATTGATTGAGAGGAGATATTTAGCTTTATGAAAAGTGAATATTATACAATTACTGTCTTTTGATGAGGTAAATGTGTGGTTTTATTGAATATCAGTTTTTCAAAAGTCAATTAAACCACATATTTACCAAAACAAAAGACAGTAATTGTTTTATTCCATATTCAGATAAAAATGTATGTAATGGAAATTATTTACCAAAACCAATTATACATCAAATGTTTCTTTACCAAAATTATACACGTAAAAGCACGCGACGTTTTGTGCGGTGAATATACTTTTTCCACAGGTGAATATGCTTATTTATTCAAAATCCCATTCATATAGAAAAACTTCTAATTTTTTATCAATATGGAATAAAACAATTACTGTCTTTTGTTTCGGTAAATATGTGGTTTAATTGACTTTTGAAAAACTGATATTCACTTTGGTTGTTGGCCTCAGTAATTATCAGTTTTTCAAAAGTCAATAAAACCACATATTTACCTCCTCAAAAGACAGTAATTGTATAATATACCTTACACATAGCTGAGTGGGTGATAGAGCAGATTGTTACCCTGAGAAGACATTTTCAACTGAGTCAAAGGCAAGGTTTAAAATGTCTTTTCAGCGGGTAACAATCTGGGTAGTGCTACCTAAGGTGACCCATTAAGTAAAACTTTTCAATTCAATTAACACGATGAAACTTTGAGTTTACTTTTGGTCTTGTTGGCTATAGCTTTCAAAGACCAAACATTTTTTTAAACACTTGTCTGCATTTATTGCATGTGCAGAAAACCTGTTTTTGAAATGATTCACCTTATGAGATTCTTGATTGCACACAATACCTTACCTTTGATTTATGAGTAGAGCCTAGAGGTTTTGTTACACTACACAGAAGTCTAAAACTAACCTCATAAAAAATTCAGTTATGAAAAATAAAATTCATCTGTTGTTAAGTATTTTAACCTCATCAAGGCGTAATACCACCAAATCATACTACATGTTGTATGTTACATGGACTGGTTGAATACGAAAAAGGATTGAAAAAAAATATTTCCTTGAATTTGACAATTGCAGGAAGTATAAGTCCTACTTTTCATTTTAGTAAAAAGTTTCTGAGTCTTAAACATATATCTTAGGTATTTCAAAGCACCATTCTTTTTTTATTTGGTGTTTCAATATAATATTTTGGAAACCTGAGGTAACATAATGTAACTAAAGCTTGTACACAGGAAAAAAGGGGTGAACATTTGATTGATTAACTTCCAATGATGGTTATAATCTTATATGCAATGAAATGTTATGTAAAATTTTGTCTGAAGTACTCGATCAGGGTTTGGTCAACCCCTGTTTTATGAGTACTCTGTGCCCAGGATAAAACTTTACTCATGCCAAGCATTTCTTTACTTGAAATAAAGATAAATTCTGCAAAATTTTTTGAAAAATACAAATTTAACAAAGACTAATGGGGAAAAACAATGGTGATATTACTCCTCAAGCTAAGCAAGAGTGTCACTTGATCTGTCAAACTCTGGTATTCGTTTTGGTGGAAACATGGTTATCTTGGAAAAATATTAATCTGGTCCAGATTATAGCAGAGTCAATTGGTTATTAACTGACCTGCAGTTGTTGGGTATCTGTGTTTGCTGAGTATGATGTATACTGTCAATTCAGAAGTTATTACATGCAATAATTATTATTGCGATTTTGTCATTAATTTTAAGACTAAAATGTGATTTTAATTTAAATTGCAAAATGGAAAAAAATCCTGTTTAATTCATATAAAAAAATTCAAAATGTGAGTTTAAATTATTCTATTATAATCCTATTGCATTTTGTGTAATAATAAAAACATCACGATAATTTCTGAATTTACAGTAGATAATTCTCAGTCATATCTATAGTCAAAGCAGCTGCGTGATCTAAAGAGAGTGCAATTTTTACACACTATGCTCATTAAAATTAATAGGATGCTTGCTGTGAGGCTAAATTTATGTCTCTATTTTCTAGTTGCATTCCAAATTTCTCTTCTTTGATCCTATTTATATATAGACCCCTATTGTTGGACCTCCCAGTATCTATTCGACTCTTGTATTCATTACTGCTAATGGTACATCAAATTGGTAGGTTTTTTTATGTTTGGTATGTAGTTGTATAACGAAGCACATCTTATTTCATGGTTCATTGATCTTGAAATTTTTTGAACATAATAGAAAAACAAAGAATATGAGGATCCATCCATCAGACTCAAAATCAGTACATGCTGTGATGTAATACAAAAAGAAAAGGAACAGCGCTTGTAATGCTGTTCTTCTTCTCAAAGTCACATTCAACACAGAGCTGTTATGTTTGCATTGTCATTATTTGAAAAAAAATCATCTGGCTTCTATTTTGACAAAAAAAAATAATCTGGCCTATTCAGTTGCTAAAAAAAATGTTCTTGCTTCATGTCCTATTCCTTTGTCTTTACAAATGTTGAAAAAAAATATTCTTGCTTTGGATTGACTCAAAAAAAATATTCTTGTTCGGTTTGCATGATAAAAAAAAAATCTGGTTTGAGTTTGATATAAAAACCCAGGCCCCCCCCAGAAAGTCGAATGGTCCATGCCTTAAGTCAGCCCCTAGCACCGGTTTGAAGGGAATTCTTTGCAAAATGATTCGGATATAGCCTTTCTAGAATATATCACCACCAAATCACTCATTTAATTAGCCATGACTGTCAAAAAAGAACATGCTGGAAAGTAATACATATTTAAAACAAAATAAGTGTAAATATTAAATATGTAGAAATAAGTATAAATATTTAACTATGTTCTATAATTAAGGTATCAAATGAAGGTGTAGGACTGATATGTTATATTTTGTGATTAAGATATTTTTTAAGAACCACTATTATTTAGTATGAGGTTGTATAAGTGTTGTCATATATCATTTCAACAGAGATTATTTGGTACCAATTAAACCTTTACAGTCATGGTTGACTTCTGATTTTTTGCATTTTTAAGTATTGCCATTTTAACATCAATATTTGCATTTTAACTATCAAAATCACACACAAGCAAGAGGTTTCTCTGTATGTGTCAAAAGTTTATTAAAGAAAATCCTTTGGATGGATTTTCAAGATATCACAATTTAAAGTGAAGCCTTTTTTTATATATATAATTCTATATTTTCATTGAACTGCAGTATATCCCAATTGTATTGTGAAGGTGTAAAAGCTACATTATATACATGACGATACTTTTTTTGTTTTTCAATTAAATGAAGTTCTTAATGCACACAAATTTTCATCAACATCTTAAATATCACCCATATCTATACTATTAAACGAGAAGATCACATTTTGTGTGTCTCTTCTCTTCCTTCCACAATAAATTAATCATCATGCCTCTGTGTCCTATAGGTACCACGCATAGTTGCATTTGTCATCCTTTTTTATGATTATTCAGTTTATGTTATTTTGGGAGAAAAACGAAAATAAACCTGTCCAGATAGTGTTTCCGACGGACATTTACGTCATAGACAAGACTTCCGTCTAAGACTTTTTTTATAAGTACTCAGCTGGTACTCGGGGACAGGACAGTTATTTTCGCATTTATCTGCATTTATACTATGATCATACTACAATTTATATAGAGACTCTCTATATAATATATCAGTGACCGCAGTGGATAATAAACTTGGAATTGATTGTAAATAGATACCATATACAATTATGTATGTTCTTGTATATATAGAAAACAATAAAATAATTGAAATTAACAGAAACAAAAAATAACGGACGTTGGAATAAAGGAAGAAGCACTGGGCTAAAAAAATATTGTCCTGTCTCCAATAACCTATGACTTTTGATCCCTTTCCTGAATTTCTCCCATCATAAAATATTTTACAAAATTTCATCCTTCAACAGTTTACATACTTTCAACCATGCTCTTACATGTCTAAATGCCTGCGATTTCGCGGGTGTGTTCTAAGTCATAGACAAGACTTCAAGTTAATTTTCGCATTTTTCTGGATACTATGATAATACATATACTATAGTATATGAGAGAGTCTCTATATAATATATCAGTGACCGCCGTTGATACTGAGTAAACTTGGAATGGATCTCTATATAATACATCAGTGACCACAGTGGATAGTTAAACTTGGAATTGATAGTAAATATCATTATACACTTTATTGATAGTATATGTATGTTCTGTTCATAGTATACAGAAAAACGTGAAAATAATTGAAATTAACAGAAAAAAAATAATGGACTTTGGAAAAAAGGGGGAGGGCTAAAAAATTGTCCTGTCCCCAAGTTCCTATGACTTTTGATACCTTTCCTGAAATTCTCCAGTCATAAAATTTTTTACAAAAATTCATCCTACAACAGTTTACATACTTTCAACCACGCTCTAAATGCCCGCGATTTCGTGGGTGTGTTCTAGTATATATCTATATGAAAAAATTTAAATATACTTTACTTTATTTTAATTTTTATTGTTATAAGTACTTTGACACAAATTCAGCATATAATGGCACCACAACACTAATATTTTGTAGATTTGTGAAACAAATATATATTTCTTTCATTCATTATAATTAGGAATAATTTCTTAATTCATACAAGAAGAGTTTGCAATGTTTTAACAAAATTTTATAATATTGATATATAACAAGCATTCTGAGAGTATTGCATGGCAATACATAGTCCCCTACCAGTTAAAAATTAATTGTACTGGAACAAAATGCTAACTTGATCTATAACTTGTAATGATGTAAACTATATAACAAATATCAAGTCAATATCTACAAGCATGTCAAAAAAAAAGTGCGGAAAACTGATAATTTAAGTGAATTTTCTAAGTCCAAGGACCATAACTCTGCAAAAAATCATCAAACCGAAACAAAATTCAAACTTGGTCTGTAACGTGTCATGATAAAACTATATACCAATTATCAAATCAATATCTTCAAGCATGACGAAAAAAAGTGCGGAAAACTGATAAGTTCAAGGACCATAACTCTGCACAAAATCATCAGACCGGAACAAAATTTGAACTTGATCTGTAACTTGTCATGATAAAACAATGTACCAATTATTAAATCAATATCTTCAAGAGTGACGGAAAAAAGTGTGGAAAACCGAATATTTGAGTTAATTTTCTAAGTTCAAGGACCATAACTCTGCACAAAATTATCAGACCGGAACAAAATTTGAACTTGATCTGTAACTTGTCATGATAAAACAATATACCAAATATCAAATCAATATCTTCAAGCATGAAGAAAAAAAGTGTGGAAAACTGATTTGCCGGACTGACAGAAGGACAGACAGACCGACGGAGTGCAAACCTAAAGTCCCCTTTGACTTCGTCGGTAGGGGACTAAAAAAGAAATAGTCATTGTAGTTAATGAATCATGGAATAATTTGCTAAGTTTTTTTTATGTGATGGTTATAATATTAAATGTTTAAAAATATATATTTATAAATGCTTGAATTTTCAATTTTATATATTTATCTAAAACAGTTGCATTAGTAATATTATAAAGAACTGAAGTTGCACATAATATGACTCATGAGAAGGTCTGGCAGTGCATACTTCATGTGTACTTGTTTTGAAATTCTTAAAATAAGTGTATCAGTTTTCAAGGCTTGGCAGCTGCTATTAGGTCAGAAAGTGGATATTTGATAAATATGTAATTTTCATACACATATTCAACACTGTGAAATAGAGGTACTATGTGGGATTTTTTGTCTGTGTTGAAATTTATTTTATGAAAACCATTATTTATAAAACTTGAATAATTAAGACCTCAATGTATATATATTATATTGTTATGTCTTATTGTTGACTCAATTATTGTAATCATTAATTATTTGGAATTGATTTAATTTGATATTTATATTGTCATATATATTTTTCATATTTACAAATTAAAAATGTTTTTTAAACAAAAACACACATACAGTATATAGTATATCTATGCAAATTGAGATCTAATTTAACCGCTTAACAAAAGACTGTTTAGTTCCACATGTTCTTTTGATATGGTTAAATAATTTCAAATTTTGTTTGTCATAAACTCATTTTCACACTTTTAACTTTTTGAATAGTTCTTAATATCCTTATTGATATTGAGCTCCAAGAGGAAATGTTTCTCGTATTCAAAAACATGACACGTACGTACAGTTTGCAAAGCTTATCTTCTCTAGGAACTTTAAAATATCAATACTTGGACTTTTTAATTTCCAGGTTGCGGTCACTTATATGGTTTGATGAAACCTTTTCTAATAATAACGTCATGGAACATTAAATGAGTAAAAATCTGTTTTCTGGAGCAATCTTTGTTTCTTATTTTTGTATAAAAATAAATTACTTTTACGATCAATTAAAATTTTATATTTATCATCTATTACTCTCCTGATCAGAACCTTAAGTGAGTCTTACTTCTTTCCAATTATTTCAATTTTCCTTATATGTAAGATATCACTACCAAGTAGTATATGAAACATATATATATAGGGATTGAAAAGTGAAATTTGGTTATCTAAAATACCAGAGGAATTTGTTTACCGGTATAAAGAGTTGGTTAAAGCCAAGAAGCTCTGATATTTCGAAGGTGAGAGCAGAATGACAATTGTAGTTTTGTCTTGCCTGCTATGAAAGTCTCAGTATAAGAGACGTAGGTAGTAATGCACCGGGGGCGGCGTAAATCTATTTTTATGAAACTTGGTATTTTAGAAGTTAGAAGACCTGGATGCTTCATATCTTTTATGCAGATACCTTATGTAACAAAGGTTCTGTCAAACATATGTCCATTGTCCTTGACCTCATTTTTATGGTTGAAAAGAAAATTGAATTATTTTGTAATGTGAATTTCTCACTTATTATGAATAATAAGATAACTATATTCGGCATATGGGTTCCTTGCAGCATCTACATGCATGTTCATCAGACAGAGTTCACCTGACCTCAACCTCATTTCATAGATTGGTGATCAAGGTTAAAGTTACATGGTTAGGTCTGTTTCTCAAGTACTGTAAGCAGTAGGTCAATTATATTGGTGTATGGAATGATTGTAATGGGTAGATGTCAGTCTGGGAGGTTTCATCTTACCTTGACCTCATTTTCATGGTTCATTGGTCAATGTTAAGTTTTTGTGTTTTGGTCTCTTTTTCAATTAGCGTACGCAATAGGTCAACTATATTTGGTTAATGAATTAATTATATCTGTTTATGTCTGTCTGAAATGATTTATCTTACCTTATCCTCATTGTCATACTTGAATAGATACAAGAAGATGTGGTATGAGTGCCAATGAGACAACTCTCCATCCAAGTCAAAATTTATAAAAGTAAACCATTATAGGTCAAAGTACGGTCTTCAACACAGAGCCTAGGCTCACACCGAACAGTAAGCTATAAAGGGCCCCAAAAATTACTAGTGTAAAACCATTCAAACGGGAAAACCAACGGTCTAATCTATATATATAAAAACGAGAAACAAGAAACACTTAAGAACCACATCAACAAACGACAACTACTGAACATCAGATTCCTGACTTAGGACAGGTGCAAACAAATGCAGCGGGTTAAATGTTTTAATGGTACCAAACCTTCACCCTTTTTCTGAAAAAATAGTGTTACATCACAACATAGAAAGACACACTATAAAATATCAACTGAAATAGCTTAACTCAATCAAAGGACATATTAACACCATTGAACATACACTGAACAAATAAATTTGACCTATGATACAATGTAAATTCAAAATAAATAAACTAAGGGAAGAATAATAAAAGTAACATGTTATATCGGTATGAAATGTTAAACAATTTAAGAAAAACAATATGCTCGAACAAAAATATCAGCCATTTGCAATAACTTTAAACACAGTTAAATGAAAATAATTTTGTTGTTAGGTATACGTGTACAGTTACAATAGAGAAAGGAAATATTTTAACAAAATAAATAATTTTGATGTTCATAGTACGAAGTGGAAATTTATATTAGTACCAAACACTTATCAAAGCTGGTATATAGACCAGATATAACCCTGAATAACATTAAATAACAAAAAAAGCATTACAGTTAGTATCAACAGGTCAAATAAACAAGAAAGTACGATTTGAGAGTACTGCAGTTACTGACAGCTAGTTAAAAGCCAAAACAATTAATAATAAAAATCATGCATCAGAGACTAAAATCAACTAAAACACATCCCAGGGATTTAGTATTTTAACGTCATGGACAGTCAAAGAAGACATGACTTGTGCAATGCCAAAAATAAATGTATCGACAGACAGTAGGATAGTTAGGAGTTTAACCTCTTTATAGATCAAAATGAACGTGGGTGTGTCTTTAAACATCCCGTTTGAAAAGAATACAAATTTAGTTATGTTTTAATTTGCTGATGACAAAATCGATATTAGTGCCAATGTAAACTATATTCAAAGATCTAATTACAACATTGGTGAGATAACCTGAACTAATAAGTTTATTTAAAGGTTTGATGAGTTTACACGGATCACATAGTGATTTCCGCGCTTTAAGTACAATATTACCGTAAAATTTAGGATGTGAAATACCATTTTTAATCAGTTTTCTACAGGTACAGCCAAATTTACTAATCAAATCTTTGTATCTATGAAAGAACTTAGCAAAAGTTTTACGTAATTTATGGTAACGAAATCCCTGACTTAATAATTTACTAGTGATGCATTGATTACGTTCGTTAAAATCTATGACATCACTACACACACGGGCATAACGAACGAGTTGGGATATATACACACCGTATGATGGAGCCAATGGAACATCGCCGTCTAAAAAAGGAAAATTAACAATAGGGAATGAAAAATCGTCTCTTTTGTCGTAAATTTTCGTATGGAGTTTTCCTTTAGAGATTGAAATGTCCAAGTCCAGAAAAGGACAACTACTGCTGTTTATGTTAGATTTAGTTAAAGTAAGTTCTATTGGGTAAATTTCGGTAGTATATTTACCCAACTCTGGATTATTTAACGAAAAAATATCATCTAGATAACGGAAGGTATTGTTGAATGTATCAACCAAATGTAACAATGACGTGTCTTTACTGAGTTTGGTCATAAACTGAGATTCATAGCAATACAGGAATAAATCTGCTATTAAAGGGGCGCAGTTAGTGCCCATAGGAATAGCTACTACTTGTCGATACACTTTATCGCCGAAACGTACATATATGTTGTCCAGGAGAAAATTTAAAGCTTCAATCATATCTTCACATTTCCAGTAAGTGTATCTAGCATACTTTCCTTTTAGCTCACCTGGCCCAAAGGGCCAAGTGAGCTTTTCTCATCACTTGGCGTCCGTCGTCCGTTGCGTCCGTCGTCGTTAACTTTTACAAAAATCTTCTCCTCTGAAACTACTGTGCCAAATTTAACCAAACTTGGCCACAATCATCATTAGGGTATCTAGTTTAAAAATTGTGTCCGGTGACCTGCCAAACCAACCAAGATGGCCACCATGGCTAAAAATAGAACATAGGGGTAAAATGTATCTTTTGGCTTTTAACTCTGAAACCAAAGCATTTAGAGCAAATCTGACATGGGGTAAAATTGTTGATCAAGTCAAGATCTATCTGCCCTGAAATTTTCAGATGAATCGGACAATGGGTTGTTGGGTTGCTGCCCCTGAATTAGTAATTTTAAGGATTTTTTTCCGTTTTCGGTTATTATCTTGAAAATTATTATAGATAGAGATAAACTGTAAACAGCAATAATGTTCAGCAAAGTAAGATCTACAAATAAGTCAACATGATCAAAATGGTCAGTTGACCCCTTAAGGAGTTATTGCCCTTTAAAGTAATTTTTTACCAATTTTTTGTAAATTTTTTATAATCTTTTACAAAAATCTTGTCCTCTGAAACTACTGGACCAAATTCAACCAAACTTATCCACAATCATTATTAGGGTATTTAGTTTTAAAAATGTGTGCGGTGACCCAGCCAACCAACCAAGATGGCTGCCATGGCTAAAAATAGAACATAGGGGTAAAATGTAGATTTTGGCTTGTAACTCTGAAACCAAAGCATTTAAAGCAAATCTTACAGGGATTAACTTGTTTATCAAGTAAATATCTATCTGCCCTCAAATTTTCAGATGAATTGGACAACTGGTTGTTGGGTTGCTGCCCCTGAATTGGTAATTTTTAAGGAAATTTTGCCGTTTTTGGTTGTTATCTTAAAAATTATTAGATAGAGATAAACTGTAAACAGCAATAATGTTCAGCAAAGTAAGATTTTCAAATAAGTCAACATGACCAAAATGGTCAGTTGACCCCTTAAGGAGTTATTGCCCTTTATAGTCAATTTTTAACAATTTTCATTAATTTGGTAAACTTTGGTAAGTTTTTACAAAATGTTTTCCTTTTGTAATCTTCTTTTCTGAAACTGCAGTAGAAAATCAATATGGAAAACAATCTACTAATGAACTGGCAATAAAAATAATTGATAATTCTATAACATGAAAAAAAAAACCACATTAATACCTGATGATGGTGTTTCTTTCTTTACATTGAAAATGATGTCACAACTATAATCCCAAACAATAGGTCGAAGGTCAGATATGTTTCAGTACTTTGGCTTCATTTTCTACAGATTCCGAAGTGCAAATGATGCTTGAATTCCTACACTAATTTATACAGACGTCATCCCCTTTCACAGGTAATGCCTGCCTCATATTATATTTAAAACTTTAATAGAATATCAGAAATTTTGAGAGAAAATTAATCAACCATGCAAGATCTAAAACTTAATTAATATTGTTCAAATTATCAATTAACTATTAAAAAAAAAAATTCTCATTAAAAAAATATAGTTCTTCATTTTATATTTTATCAGAAGTTTAGGGAAAAAAATTGAATTTAATTGTGTCCCTTGTTCTCATTTCCTGAGATAAAGCGGGGGCATCATCTGCGTCCTATGGACACATTTCCCATTTATTTGAAATGCTTTTACTAACATTCTTTCATTAGGTAAATAAGAGTATTGATACATACAAGTATGATAGACAACTGTCAGGATTTTCAAACAATGACACTCAAAGGTGTAAGTATATAAATATCACATAGCTGAGAGGGTGATAGAGCAGATTTTTACCTGAAAAAACATTGTTTACCGTGGCAAAGCCAAGGTTGATAATGCTTTTTCGATGGGTACCAATCTGCTCTATCACCCTCTAAGCTATGTGTTATTTGATTTATTATACTGAATGTCCTATCATTATTGTCTTTTACAGATTGAATTTTTTTTAAAAGTATTTTCTGTAACATCACATACATGACAACGTTACAAGTATTATGAGAGCCGTGGTGTAGTGGTTATCGCATCAGACTACTAACACAAAGGTTCCTGGTTTGATCCATTTGCGAATATGGTCTTGAAAAAGGATGATAGTCCGTCAGAAGGGGACGATAAATGGCTGACCCATGTTAAGAGAGAGCCATATCTCTTGCACGTTAACGACACCCTTGTAGACTTCGAAAAAGAGCAGGCTAATGCCGCTACAAGGCAGCACTCGCACCTGCAAAGTGGAAAGGGATTAATATATGTTGCAATAACTTGTTTCCCAATCCACTATAAATAAATATGTTTAAACTAAGTATTAGAAAAATCAACAGAAGTGAAGCAAGATTTTTTATTTTTTTATTTTGACAGTCAAAAATAAAATCTGAGCCAAAACGTAGAACTTAAGCATTGTCTTTAATTACTTAATCTAAATTCAATTCATTGTCCTTTAAATTATCGATTTTTGATTGGTCTGGATGAGAGGGTGACATTCAAAAAAATTGTCTCCCGCTCAGCCATGGGATAGAGTAAATTATCTCCCTCGTATTAGCCAATCAAAATATGGCATTTTAACGTGAAGTATAATAATATTAATGGAATCACATCCTCTCAAATGCAAACTTAATTGACCACAGTAAATAAATCATGACAGTTGATAATCATACTTGTATTGAGGTATCCCTAAATTGAGTACCTTATAAATGACAGTGTCCAGAAATATCATTTCTGTATCCAAAATATTGTATGTTAACTAAAGCAAAGTGTGATGACCATTTGCTATTTCGAAGAATTCTTGAAAAGTGTCTAGATGTAGTGGATTTGATCTTTCCAATCCAGTATAAATTTTTTTACGAAACTTCATAGTAGAAGTGGTATAAGTTTAGCTGCAAAAGAAGATCATATGGGAAATTGCATTGTCAATATTTACAGAAGTGCAACCTTTAGGAATGTCTGATGTAATCACAACTTCTGATGGGATTTGGGGCCAATGGGTTAAGCATATTATCACATGATTAAGAAATGAAATAAAATTGACAGTGCAAGTCCAGTGTAAAACTTTGAAGACTGATGTAAAAAAAACTGTGTCAAATATTTCATGCATGTTCAAGACGAGAAGAAATTAACAATAATAATAAGTAGGTCCTGTCATAGAGGCTGTCTGTGATGAAGGTCAGGGAAGTTTAGACTGCCACAGGAAAATGAAGGTATATATTGGAGAGGGACAGAGATTAAGCCTGGCAACAGTTCACCTATAGACCCCTCAAAAAGTTGTTGACAGGGTTTTTAACATGTAAAGAGCCTGGCACTCTCTTTACATGAGGCATTGGATTTAACATCCCCAATCTGACGTCATGTGACTGCCAACTTGTACATCTGGCACATCCAAATGGACACCCCATTTTTGACGAGGGTTTTACTGCTTGGCGAAGGAAGACCAATTGTGACCATATTTCTATTCCTCAGTCACCCATAGGTGACTTTAGAGGAGAATGACTATATACCCTATCTAATCTATAGGCTAACAAATAGAGTGTTGTCACCAATTTTAACCAAAGACAAGTGTGACAAATCAATTTTAATTAATTTTAGGAAAAGGAGTGTTTACCAGCAGAAATTTTAAGAAAGGAGATTTTCTCCTTGAATATGAAGGAGAGTTGCTTTCCAGTGAAGAAGGTGTCAGTAGGCTGGATGACCATGTGGCAAGTGGCATTGGTTGTTATGTGTTTTTTTTTCCAAAATAAAGATGAAAAAAAATTGAGGTAAATTTGTAAATTTAAGGAAATGTCAATTGATGACTCATGATATGATTTTGATTTTAAGTAGAGAGTGATAATTTATAGAATTAAATTATCTTGTAAGAAATAAATCTAACTGGTTGTTCACAATAGGAAATATCTTTATTTTTATGACTTGGATATGATTGATTGATTAATGGTTGCTTAACTTCCAGTGGTACTCTGATATGATAAACTCCTTATAAAATGATAACATTTTGTTGAGTCTGTCGCAGAAAGTTGACATAGTGATAGTGATCTGGCAGCGCCCAGCGGCGTTAACTAACTTCTTAAAAGCTTTATATTTTAGAAGGTTGAAGACCTGGATGCTTCCTACTTTGTATATAGATGCCTTACGTTATGAAGTTTCCGTCTGTCATATGTCCATTGTCCTTGACCTCATTTTCATGGTTCAGTGACTTCTTGAAAAAAAGTTAAGATTTTTTGTAATGTCAATTCCTCTCTTATTTGTAGGAGTAGTAGGCAGGATAACTACATGTATATTTAGTATGTTCTAATTACTTTGCAAGGTCCTCTTGCCTGTCAACACAGTTTTCATCTGACCTCAACCTCATTGCATGGACCAGTAAACAAGGTTAGGTTAACATGGCCAAGTCCAAGTCTCCAAGATACTATTAGCAATAAGTATACTATATTTGGTGTATGGAATGATTGTAAGGTGTACATTTCCAAATGGCAGGTGTCATCTGACATTGACCTCATTTTCATTTTTCATTGGTTACAGAGTTAAGTTTTTGTGTTTTGGTCTTATTTTCTTATACTGCAATAGGTCAACTGTTTTTGGTGTATGGCAGGTTTTATTTGACCGTGACCTCATTTTCACAGTTCATTGCTGAGTGTAAAGTTTTTATGTTTTGATCTCTTTTTTTTTACTTTCAGTAATAGGTCAAATATATTTGGTGTATGGAATGATTGTAAGGTGTATATGCCTGTCTGGCAATGTCATCTGACCTTGACCTCATTTTCATTTTTCGTTGGTCAATGTTAAGTTTTCCTGGTTAAGTAATGAGTGAGTTTCTAAGAAACTATATGCAAAAGGTCAAGTGTATTTGGTGTATGGAATGACTGTAAGGTGTACATGTATTGCCGGTTTGGTTTATCTGACCTTGTTAAGTTTATGGGATACTTGTCAGATTTAAATTTAGGACTATCAACATAAAATCAATGGCCAGTAAAGCAGGCGAGACTTTTCAGAGTGTGCACTCTTGTTTTTGATTCATGAACATTTATTTTGTTTTTGTTTAATGATTGAAGGTTTAATTTTTCAAGAAAATTTTATTGTGCATATACTGTAAACTCAGAAACTATTGTTGGGTTTTTATTCATGCAATTACTTTGACTGGGTGAGTATTATAATAATAAGAACTCAAAACCTGTATTCCATACAATTTCTTATATGCAGATTTTCCTGAAATAATAATGATTAATGTTGCTTTTATTTTTATGGCCTCTTAACAAAGTTGTTGTGGCATATAGTTTTACACTTGTCTGTCATTCCATCATTCTGCAACAAACCATTATACCAGGGATGGGGTAATCGTAATCTGTAATCGTAATCGATTGTAATTGATTACATTTTTTCAAGTAATCGACTGTAATCTGTAATCGACAACATTTTCGATTACATGTAATCGTAATTTAATCGATTGCAGCAAAAATTATGATGTAATCATCGATTACTTTTCGATTACATTTCGATTACTTTAATAAAATAGTTTGATGGAAAAGAACCTAGTTTAAATAAAACTATACAACTGCATGTATTCATCGGTTTATAGTACAGATGAAATAGAATGTAAAAATATATGACTTGATAGTTTTGTCAAATGACTTATTCAGATCTGATTTCTCAGGCTGCATTATGTTCAAACAGATTTCCTAACAAAGTTTACTGTATTTCCAGCTTTCAATACCTGTAAATACTTTAAAAGCTTTTATAATAAATATTGGAAAAAATTATAAAATGGTCTTAAGTTCTATACTACTTTGAAGTAAAAGTTTATTTTAAAATTCCTATATATTTAAAAAAAAACAATTGTCAGCATTGGAGTTTTAGCACCTTTGATTCATCATAATATTATGATATAAAGATTAAGAAAGGATACAATATCCTATTGAAAGTAAACCAATGCAATGAAATTATTGTTCAGTAATAGATACATGTAGACCATTTTGACACTAAAATATGTATTTATTATATTTTGAATAGAGAATAAAGAATTGTTAATTGCCTTCTTCTCTTTACTTATCAGATGATCAAAGACTTTTAACAATTAAATGCAGACTTTGCTTTGATTTCAATTAGATGTATGTCTAATTAAGTGTGAGATTTATATTTTATTATATTGCCTTAGGTTATAAATTTTACTCCATTGGCATTGTTATCACCTTAATTAGGGAGATTATTCAAACAAATGGATAAATCCATGCATGTAATTATAAATTATAAATTTTCATCTTTAAAATTAGCTGAGTTGATTATTACTTTTGATATTTTTATTTTAACTTCCAACATTGTGATAAACTATATTAAAATATACCAGTTACTTGATGATGAGTCAAAACAAATAACAAAACTTAATCAGTATAACAGCAAGAAATATGGAGCAAATGGCCTAAAATATAAAGAAGTGATTGATGTTATGGTCCATGTCATTGCAAGAACTTTATCAACACTCACTCATGTTTAAAACAAAATTTCAATAATTTTTAATATTTTGGATCCTCGGTAAGCTTCCATCTAGATAACTGTCAACATAACATTTGGAAACTATTCTTTAAATGATGTTTTTGTAAGCTCTTAATTTTCACTATAAATATGTTGAGCAACATAATTGTGTTCAACTTTCTTTTTTATCAATGATTATTTTTTTTTATAATTTTGTAGCATGTAATTGATAGTAATTGAAAAGTAATGTAAATACTTTTAATGAAGTAATCGATTGTAATCGATTACATACAAAAATCAGAGTAATCGATTATTAATCGATTACACAAAAATTCTTCATGTAATCGATTATTAATCGATTACATTTGTCAGTAATCGTGCCCATCCCTGCATTATACACAATTTTTTTCTAAACACCTACTGATATTGGGCTGATTTTTGTATGTGAGTTAACCATGATGAGTTACAGATCAAGTTTAAGTATGTTCCGCTCTGCTTATTTTTGCCGAAATTACGGGCTTTGGACTTTGATAAATTGTTGAAAATCGAAGTAACATACGTTTTTTTTCTATACGTCTTCAGATATTGGGCTGATTTTTGATGTCTGAGATAATCATGATAAGTTACAGATCAAGTTTAAGTTTCGTTTAATTCTACTTTTGATAAATCGTTGAAAATCACAGTTATCAGGTTTTTTTTTTTTCAAATGCCTTCAGATATTGGGCTGAATTTTGGTATGTGAGTCAACCATGATGTGTTACAGATTGACTTCAAGTTTTGTTCTGCTTTGCTGATTTTTGCCAAAATTATGGTTATTGGACTTTGAAAATTATCGAAAAACAAAGTTATACAGACTTTTTTTTTATACCCTTTCAATTTTTGTGCTTACTTTTGCTATGTGAGTCTACCATGATGAGTTACAAATCAAGTTTATCTTTTGTTCTGCTGTGCTGATTTTTATGTCGTTTCAACTCATCTTGTAAGAACTGCAGTAATACATTTCTTCCTGTTTGCTGATAGTTTGAAATTTAACTACTCGTGACCCAAGACCACAATAATGACCCCGCTTTTCGTTGTCTACGAATATAGTTCCTTTCAATTAAAGTGTATTTTTTCTTAATTTTTTTTTCTTTCCCTTCCTCATTCATTTCTTAGTTTTTTTTGGGTGGAAATGAAAGAAGAGAGGTGAAATAAATGTTTGGATGTTGTATTTTAACTGATTTTGATATGGAAAGAGTGATTAGGTCAGGTGTAAAAGGGTCATATTTACAGTTTTTGGAACATCTCTTGACTTGTCCATAGGGATGTAGATGTGTATTGGCTAAATTTGTAAGAGGGATTGGTTCAATCTTTCTGAATGTTTGATATATTTTTTGACTAGTAGTGTACTTTACACACACAAAATATTTGACAAAAAGACTTGGTGCATATTTTTTAATGAGACAAAACGTTATAAAGAACTAATAGAGGAATTTAATTGTGGTCTGTGGCCTCATTGATCAAGGACATTTTTCATCAAACTAGTATTGGTCTTTAGAGTTGGGTACTACATGTATCAATGCATGTTTGTGTCCACATGTGTTGTTGAAATTGCAGATTTTTCAACTTTTTTAGAAGTTTTTGTGTCGTTCAGAATTTCTGAATTTACATTGTTCTTTCCTGTCTGTCCATCTGTCTGATCTTGAGTCCATCTGTCTGTCTGTCTGTATGTCTATTACAAATGCTAACTGGATGTTGACTTCAGTGGAAAATATAGAGAGGAAAAAAATATTAGTAATTTTGGGAGCAATTATAGGTTAATGATAATGTTCAAGTTTACTGTTACTAAAAATATAAATTTTAGGAGATCTCAATTTTAAGATGCTTGTTTAATTTGAATGAAAGATACTGTAATTCAGAAACTGTTGCATGCATTATTAGGGCCCCACCAAATGGGGGACGCCCTATAGTGATCAGTCAATCCGTCCGTCCGTCCGTATTAAATTGTGTCCGCTCTATATGAAGAGAACCGTTATGATTTCAAAGTTTATACTTGACATGTATATTAACCAACACCAGAGGGTGTGTCATAATGTATGTACAACTTCCTAGGTCAAAGGTCAAGGTCAAAAACTTTGGTTTTAGTTGACAACCCCATGTCCTATGGTAAAGATCGTGTCCGCTCCATATCTTGAGAACCGTTATGATTTCAAAATTTATACTTGACATGTATATTAACCAACACCAGAGGGTGTGTCATAATTTATGTACAACTTCCTAGGTCAAAGGTCAAGGTCAAAAACTTTCGTTTTAGTTGACAACCCCATGTCCTATGGTAAAGATCGTGTCCGCTCTATATCTTGAGAACCGTTATGATTTCAAAGTTTATACTTGACATGTATATTAACCAACACCAGAGGGTGTGCCATAATGTATGTACAACTTTCTAGGTCAAAGGTCAAGGTCAAAAACTTTGGTTTTAGTTGACAACCCCATGTCCTATGGTAAAGATCGTGTCCGCTCTATATCTTGAGAACCGTTATGATTTCAATATACTTGACATGTATATAAACCAACATCAGAGGGTGTGTCATAATGTATGTTCAACATCCTAGGTCAAAGGTCAAGGTCAAAAACTTAGGTTTCAGTTGACAACTCCATGTCCTATAGTAAAGATCGTGTCCGCTCTATATCTTGAGAACTGTTATGATTTCAAAGTTTATATAAACCAACACCAACGGGTGTGTCATAATTTATGTACGACTTCCTAGGTCAAAGGTCAAGGTCAAAAACTTTGGTTTCAGTTGACAAACTCATGTCCTATGGTAAAGATACAAATTTTTTAATGCACATTATTCACAGCGGGGCCCACAGAGATGGCTCCCATCTCAATGATATCTAGTTATATTAGTTACCCCATTTCCTTAGACTGTTTAAAACAAAAGTGAAAACATCTACACAAGTGAATCAACACCTTCTAACGGTACAGGCTGGCAGAGTAATTGGGATGGATACCGAAGTATGCTGTGGTTGTCTTAAAACCTTAGGGAAATAAAACTATAAAAAGACAACAACATCCTATATTACTGCAAGGAAATGCTTTATTCTGGTCTACATGTTTCGCCACTTATGGTGGTGTCTTCAGGACAATTTAATGATAGGTAACAAGTGATTAAGTATATAAAATGCGGTTCATATGATGTTATGTTATGTCACAATTATTGGTTTGACAATGTTTAAATGAAACTATTCCTAATGCAATTGGAAGTAGTACCTCATTCAGAGTGGAGCCAGTTGAAGTGGTACAGAATGTCCAGTGAGGTGTTGTCAATTTTGGAAAAGATACTGACAATTATTAACTTTTACTTTCACTTTCATTTTATCATTGTCAAAGATGAACTGCATTTTCTGTCCGTTTGTCTGTCTGTCTGTCTGGATTTGGATACATTGTTTGTCCAGCTATCTTCTCCTTACAGTTTTGGAGGTACAACTTTAATATTTTGTAGGATGTTCATACATATAATTAAGAAGAGCATGGCCAAAGGATTGGAATTTTTTTCAAATATTCTGAAAATGACAGGTAGTTTGGCATAGTCATTTTTTGGTACTAGCTGCATAAAGAGATCATGGTTTGTCCGGCTATCTCCTCATACAGTTTTGGAGGTACAGCTTTAGTATTTTGTTGGTTGTTCATCCACATAATGGAGGTGTACATGGCCACAGGATTTTGATTTCTTTTAGTAAATATTGAAATGTGAAAATGACATGTAGTTGAACTTGGCCATTTTTTGGTACTAGCTGCATAAAGAGATCCTGGTTTGTCTGGCTATCTGCTCCTACAGTTTTTGAGATACAGCTTTAATATTTTGAAGGATGTTCAAACACATAATGGAGGTTTCCATGGCCACAGGATTTCGATTTTTTTTTCAAATATACTGAAATTGACAGGTAGAACTTTGGACTTAGTCATTTTTTGGGTACTAGCTGCATAAAGAGATCATGATTTGTCTGGCTATCTCCTACAGTTACATTATCATACATAGTGTTAAATTTATAATTTCCTATGGTCAGGCGGGGGCATCATTTGTGTCTTAGTATATTTAGTGTATGGAAGGATTGTAAGGTGTACATGTCCAACTGGCAGGTGTCATCTGACCTTGACCTCATTTTCATGGTTCAGTGGTCAATGTTAAGTTTTTGTGTTTTGGTCTCTTTTTCAATTAGCGTACGCAATAGGTCAACTATATTTGGTTAATGAATTAATTATTAATTGTTTATGTCTGTCTGAAATGATTTATCTTACCTTATCCTCATTGTCATACTTGAATAGATATAAGAAGATGTGGTATGAGTGCCAATGAGACAACTCTCCATCCAAGTCAAAATTTATAAAAGTAAACCATTATAGGTCAAAGTTTTGTGTTTTGGTCTGTTTTTTCTTATACTGTATGCAATAGGTCTACTATATTTCGCATATGGAATGATGGTAAGGTGTACATGTCCAACTGGCAGGTGTCATCTGACCTTGACCTCATTTTCATGGTTCAGTGGTCAAAGTTAAGTTTTTGTGTTTTGGTCTTTTTTTCTTTTACTATATGCAATAGGTCTACTGTATTTGGTGTATGGAAATATCTTATGATGTACATGTCAGTCTTGCAGGTTTTATTTGACCATGACCTCATTTTCGTGGTTCATTGCTCAGTGTTAAGTTTTTGGGTGTTGGTCTATTTTTCTTAAACTAAAAGCAATAGGTCAACTATATTTGTTGTATGGAAGGATTGTAAACTGTACATGTCTGCCTGGCATTGTTCATCTGACCTTGACCTCATTTTCATGGTTCATTGGTCAGTGTTTAGTTTTCTTGGTTAAGTCTGTTTCTTAGAAACTATAAGCAATAGGTCAACTATATTTAGTGTATTGAAAGATTGTAAGGTGTACATGTATTTCTCGTTTGGTTTATATGACCTTGACCTCATTTTCTTGGATCATGTTAAGTTTATGTGATAGTTGTAGTAAAGCTTTATATTTAGGACTATCAACATAATATCAATGGTTAGTAAAGAAGGCGAGACATTTCAGCGTGTGCACTCTTGTGGTTATTATCTTGAATATTATAATAGATAGAGATAAACTGTAAACAGCAAAATTGTTCAGTAAAGTAAGATCTACAAAACTTAGTACACATGTTCTCTTTGATATATATGATCTTTCTAATTTAAATGCCAAATTGGATTTTTCACCCCAATTTCACGGTCCAGTGAACATAGAAAATGATAGTGCGAGTGGGGCATCCATGTACTTTGGACACATTCTTGTTTTTTTTCTGTTATGCCTTATATGATTTAAATTATAATAGATATAAATAAACATTTTAAATCACAGAAATGATCAGCAAGGCATGATCTAGTAATAAGCCAAAGAAACTAAACAAACTGAAAGATCAGTAATACAAGATCAAGAAAATAGAGATTTTTGTCTACAATGTTAGAGAGTGTCCTTTGTCTGATATGCCTATAGACCAAGGTGAGCGACACAGGCTCTTTAGAGCCTCTAGTTAATATTAAATAATAAAAACCTCTCAATAATTTCTGAATTTACAGTATATGAAACTTATTTGAAGAAACAGATTAATGAGTATATAATTCAAGATGATATTTTTTTTATAATAACAAGAAATTTTGTATCCTGTTTAAAATTAGTTGGCATGCAAAGGTGTTGAAGTACATAAAAAAAGCAATACAAATGTAATCTAATTCAGACAAACTCAATGGTCTCTACCAGTTTGGGATGATTGTAACAGTCAAAATGATGTAGATATTAGGACTTCCCAGGTAAGAACATTTGCAGTTTAACTAGGATAACTATGTTTATCTTAATATGGAAATAAAAAAGAAATCCGATTGACTTAAAGAGCAAAAGACTGAAAGACTTAGTTTTCTGAGACATTCATCTAGTCTTTGTATTTGATGATAAGTTTTGGATTATTACCATTTGTTGGATACCAATATTTGTGGATTTTGTTGGTAATCACAAATTTAAATGTTCAATAAATTACAAATTAAAGAAGTAAATAAATCCATAGTATCTCTTAGTGTATGTTATTATTGGTATGGGAACTTTCTTAAAGACATTACCACTTCCTTATGTCAATGTAAAAATAATTGAGGTATGATTGCCAATCAGACAAATATGAAATAGGTTTTAGCAACTTTAGATCACTGTACAGCTCTCCATTATGATCAAAACCCATATTGTATTGTAAGATATAAAGGCTCTGTCATGACAAACTGTAATAAATTTCAATAAAAATGACCAATTGAGACAAAACATTTACAAATTAGTTGTGAGCCATGGACTTTACAAAAAAATAATTTACCCACATTTACACAAGACTTCTTGAAGCAAAATACCATTTGGGGTTAGACGTTGGCTAATTTTTAAATAACAATGCAAGGTTTCAAAATGAAACCATTTTAGTAGGTATTGCAGTTTTGCATTAAATACAAGTAGTTTGAAGGTAAATACATAAAACGCATTACAAAATAGAAATACTGATATCTGACAGCTTTTATGTCTTGTGAACATCTGAAGGGTGTTATTTGAAAGCTGTAAGATGATAATAAATTTGGTTTTTTAAAGTTCAAGCAGCTCAAAAAGTGACTTGAAAATACCTTCATCTTAGGTTGCACAGAAGTTTGACTTTAAGCTTTAGGTTGATATATATGTTTTAATTGTATGTTTAAGGATGAAGATAAGACAGCAACAAGAAATGAGAATACAACTAGTGTGACAGGACATCTCTTAAGCATGTTAAGTAAGGAAACAGAATCTGAAGTAATACCCAAGTGCCAAGTATGAATGAGGATGACCTATTGGCAAAAGTCTGTAAGTTGTGTTTTAGGTACACTGAGTAGAGTAAAATTATAGGTTATGAATAATTTATATGTGACATGTGAATTTGTGTGAAGAAAAACTCTGACATGTTCTTTTTTTATGCAATTGAAAATTTTAGGACATGATTTATATTCATCTAAAAAGTAAGAAGATACCGATGAGATAATCGACCACTAGAGTGCATCATTTACAATTCGAGGAACAAAGACAACAACAAAAGAACATCAGATCCAGTCCACAAAACTTTACACAGAAACTAAGAATTGATCACTTTAACAGTTATCTCAATAAGAAAAAAACTATATCATTCAACTCTTAAATGTTCAACTTCATTCTTCAACAGATGTAAAAAAATAAGCAGGTGTCTTCTACTCCATCCGCAATTTTTGGGGAAAGTAAAAATTAAATTTAGAACCATGGTTGAACTGAAACTACACATGTATGATAAGAATAGAACACGTTATTTATGCTTTATTAAATTCTAATGTCAAAAAGATAGCAAAATTTTGTTTCTTTTACTGTGCTTTTGGTTATCTTTCCATTGTAGCAAATGCAATTTTGAAGTAAAGTTTTATGCCCCATTTATGGGCATTATGTTTTCTGGTCTGTGCGTCAGTTTGTCCCTCCGCTCGTCTGTTCGTTCGTTCATCTGTCCTTCCGTTCGTCTGTCCCGCTTTAGGTTAAAGTTTTTGGTCAAGGTAGTTTTTGATGAAGTTGAAGTCCAATCAACTTGAAACTTAGTACACATGTTCCCTATGATATTATCTTTCTAATTTTAATGTCAAATTAGAGTTTTGACCCCAATTTCACGGTCCACTGAACATAGAAAATGATAGTGCGAGTGGGGCATCCGTGTACTATGGACACATTCTTGTTCTTCTCAAGTCTCAATTAAAGATAAGGACTAAATAGAGTATAGAGGGACAAAAAAATAATGTGACACTTGTAACTGCAATTTGATATTTGGTGGAATGAGAGGTGAAATGAGTTAAGACTCTTACCAGCCGGATACATTTTGATAGCATTTTAAAAGACTGATTTGTTTTATTTTGTATCCAATTTTCATAATATCTGCAGAAATACTATCAAATTATATGTTTAACGAACTTGATTCTACATGAGGATCTCACACAGCCAGCTCTTTTCTATCACCTAGTTCAAATTTTCAGGAGCCATGGTTCTCTGCATCAATGGATTCGTTGTTGAATTTTGGAATTGTTTATCATTTTTTTAAAAATCTGTGGACCAACATAAAAGAAAATTTTAATGTAAAAATATCTGATGATTTTTAAGATTTTCCCTATGTATCTTTTGCATTTTTGGCATCTCATGGTGTTAATTTCCACAGCTTGTATCTCAAAAAAAAACGGTTACCCTTTTTTTATTTTATTTTCTGCTGTACTTTTACAAGCAGAATCCAAATGTGAAATTTAAAAAAAAAATCTGTTGTGTGGTTAAGTATGTACACTTTGCCTTCATTGAAACTTTGCCTTTTTATGCCCCACTTAAGTGCATTATGTTTTTCGGTTTGTGTGTCCGTCCGTTCGTTCGTCCGTTTGTCTGTTCTTCTGTCAGTCCCGCTTTAGGTTAAAGATTTTGGTCAAGGTAGTTTTTGGTGAAGTTGAAGTCCAACTAACTTGAAACTTAGTACACATGTTCCCTATGATATAATCTTTTAAATTTCAATGCCAAATTAGAGTTTTGAATACAATTTAAAGGTTCAGTGAACATAGAAAATGATAGTGCGAGAGGGGCATCAGTGTACTATGGACACATTATTGTTTGACATTTTTGTAGAAACAACATGTATTTGTTGTCTTGATAACAGATAATTTATGTATTTTGTATTCATGGAATTTGTTGATATGCCATAATGTGTGTCTATATTGTTGTATGGTTGATTCAAAAGGCTCATTAAAGCTTGAGTTATATGTATAAAAGGATATGTTAGATATATATATATATATATATGTCAATGAGATAGCAAACCGGTAACAAAAGTAACCAAAAGACATCCAATATGAATCTTGAACTCCTACAGTTATTATGTTATCAACATGCAGTGTTATATGAGGTATTATTTCTGTTTAAAGGTATTTCAGAATTATGGAAGTGGGACAAAGTTGACATGAATGTCACAGTTGGTAAAATTGAGAACATCAATGTAACATTGGAAAGCTTATTTTTTATGAGAGGTTTTTTGCCAGATGAGGTATGATGTAAAAGACCATGTTTTATTCATTTAGCTAAATATGTCATCATTAGAACATACTATGAAGCTGATTAAGGGATTTATATGCAATTTCAAAGCCATGCAATTTTTATATATGATATTATGAAAAAAGAGATTAGGGTTTATAAAAGACAGCAAACATATCACAAAAATAACTAAAATGACATCAGATGGCAACTTAAAGTCTTATCAGCTTTTCATATTTTTTGCTAGACAGTTCATCTAAGTAACCATTGAGATGACCTACATAGACTGCTGATAGTTTTAAGACCTGAATTAAACATAAATATAAATAAACAGACAAGGATATGCTAATCGGGTATTGATGTTTTGTCAAATTCCTTTTGATTTCATGTTATAGATTAAAAATGTAAATCATCGTTTAACCTTTACATGAATGATTTTTTTGTGGGACGAATCAGTCAGTTTCACTGTTCTCTTTAATAACTGAACATGGTTAGCACATGCATTACCCAGTGATCAAATTAAAGGTTTCATTACAGGTTTCATGCTATAACCTTTACATGAATGATTTTTTTGTGGGACGAATCAGTCAGTTTCACTGTTCTCTTTAATAACTGAACATGGTTAGCACATGCATTACCCAGTGATCAAATTAAAGGTTTCATTACAGGTTTCATGCTATAATTCATTTGCCTTGTGTTTGAGCTAATTTGAACAAAATTGAACTTAATTGACAGCTAATAAGGAAATTTTATTTTAATATGTCACTTTTGTTATGGTTGGAAAAAAAATCAAATTTCAGTTTTTTAAGGCTGCAAAAAGTTTGCATTCATGTCGTCGTTGTCGTCAATAGTGTTGTCTGTGTCCTTGTTGTCATCGTCTGAAGACACATTTGGTTTCCGGACAATAACTTTAGTTAAAGTGAATGGATCTCTATGAAATTTTACGAGAACGTTCAATACCACAAAAATAAGGTTGGGATTGATTTTGGGGATTATGGTACCAACAGTTTAGGAAAAAAGGACCAAAAAGAAACATTTTTGTAGTTTCCACACAATAACTTGTGTGTATAGATCTCTCTGAAATTGTACCACAAGGTTCCATATCACATAGGGAAGGCTGAGATTGAGTTTTGGGGTAATTGCCTAAAGTTTCAGGAATTAGGGGCAAAGAAGGGGCCAAAAACAAAAAAGATTCAATTTTTTTTTCAATTCTGTATTTTACTTATATATGGACTTTCTTTCTACACCACTGTTTCATGTAAACACTCACAAACCTGTTTCACCCTGCAATATTCAATATGTTCCTGTTGAAAGTCAGGAGCCTGTATTATTCAGTGGTTGTGGTTGGTTGCTGTCTGTTATATATATTTTTGGTTTATTGTTTTGTTGTAAATAAGGCTGTTGGTTTTTTCTTTGAATTGTTTCTCATTTTGTTATGTCAAGCTTTTCATAGCCAACTATACAATAAGAGTTTTGTCAATTGTTGAAGGTTGAACAGTGGCCTATAATTGCTTTAATCCACATCATTTGGACTCCTGATTTTATATAATAGTGTATGAAGGCCCTATGAAAAATGGGGAAACTTCTATAACGACAAATTTAAAATTCTCTATACACTTTCACTGTACAAAAACACTCATCTAGAGAAGGGATTTTATAATGCCTTCCCTGGTCCAATTTAAATGTTGATGGAACAGCTCTGATCTAAAGAAACAGATGGGAACATAGTAGGAACATAGTAACATTTAAGGCTGTTGAAAATAATTACATACAGCTGTTACTTTTTTCTTTCCTTTATTAGCCCTCACCATTGACTTATTTTATAGTTTAATTTGATCCTATTGGAATTGTGAAGGAATATTTTCCTTCATGAAAAATCCTAACTACTTAAAATAGAAACAAAGTGTGTTGGTATTAATACAGATTTTTTTTTGTAGGTGATTGATGCTTATTTACATCAGCTGACTGTAGGATTAACTGGAACAATTTTCATCAACAGTACTATTATGACAGCCATTGCAAACAGGCAGACAAAAACAAATGGCTGTTTACAGGAGGTATATAAAAAGTTCAAGGTTGTGAGATAGAAACATTTCAAAATACAAACTTGTGAAATTTTTTTAGGAAAATTATAGATAATCAAAATTCTTCTCACATGGAGATCTTCATATAAAAACAATTGTTTTGTAGAATACAATGAGACTAGTGTGTAATCTTTAAGAAGATATTAACCTTCAAACCTTGTAGCCTGTATTTGACATTTTACAAAAAAAGTTCAACAATTGATAATGGGTAAAACATTTGGAAGAAAATCAGAATCTTTTCCACAGGCATATTTCATGTATAAAAAACCTTTGAATAAAATCTTAAGAGACAATGATTAACAAGTTGCAATGAAAAGCAATATTGCCTGATTGGGTACCTGCAGTTTTGATGAAAAACTCAGCAGTACGTAGTGTGCGCAATATCAAGCTAAAACAACTAATTTGTTATAAATTATTGTTTTTAACAATTATATATTTATATTAGTGTTGTCAAATCGTTCAGTTTTGCCTAACCGGTTACTCGGATAATCGTTCGACCGATTAACCAGTTAACCGGTAGTTTAAGTTGGTGTTTGAAGGCCTTAATTATCTATAGTACCCTACAAATGTACGTTTATATAATACGATGAATTTAAGTTTGTCCTTTTGCATTATAAGGCTTGTCTGTGAGGATTTCTGGTAAAGTTTGACTTTTAATAATCCAATACACTGTATCTACTATGGCATTTGTAATAACTTCAGATTGAAAAATAAAAAACCTTCTTGATCTCGTCAAACTTAAAATGTCTGAAACAATGATTCTTTCATTTTTTCTTGATGTCTGAGAAAATTATGTTGAGTGTTTCAATTTGAAATGATTAAACCTGTTACTCGTACCATCAAGTATACATTAATTACATTTACGTTGATTTGCATTTCACAATTTTTGAGTTGGCATTTCGTTTTAAAGTATGACAAAGCCTTGCACGATGGAGGTTGCACATTCAGATGTAGGTCTACGCAATATTAGATCAAAAATAAAATGAAGTAAATTTTATAATTTAATCAGATTACTGATTTAAATTTACTGTATACTAATTATGTTTAATTAAGATTTTGCCCCGAGCTGATAGCTAGACAAGTTGTCTAAAGTTCTTATTAATTTTATGCTTTTTGGATTAACAATAGCAATCAATATACTGGACAAATTAATCACCACGACTATAATTTTGAAATAAAACAAAATAATTTAATGATTTCAATACACATTTATATCAAATCTATTAAAATTGAAAAAAAGTTCGGTTAACCGGTTAGCGTTTTTTGTATTCGATATTCGGTCCTTCCAACGGTTAACTGGTTAACCGTTGACAACACTAATATATATATATATATTACATATGGTGTAGCATTCTACTGTTTTCATTGGATATGACGATCACATGTTTCAAATAGATATAAGAAGATTTGGTATGAGTGCCAATGAGACAACTCTCCATCCAAGTCACAATTTGTAAAAGAAAAACAATAATAGGTCAATGTGCGGTCTTCAAAATGGAGTCTTGGCTCACACCAAACAGCAAGCTATAAAGGGCCCCAAAAATGACTAGTGTAAAACCATTAAAACGGGAAAAACCAACGGTCTAATCTATATAAAAAACGAGAAATGAAAAACACTTATGAACTACGTCAGCAAACGACAACTACTGAACATCAGGTTCCTGACTTAGGAGATGTGCAAACAAATGCAAATGATTTCACACATAACAACCATGGAGTAAGTGCCGCAGCAGACTAAAAGAAAATTTGCAAGTTTATCAGGATATTTCAAGGATTTTATGTTAAATGCATACTCTAAGAATACAAGAAAGCTAATGCAACAAGCTATGAAGTTGTTCAAAGAATATTGATATTTTCAATAAGTTAAAATTATTGCAGAATACAATTTAAAATTACACCGAAAGAACACTGAACACCATTTTTCTAATACATTATTTACATATGTAATATATATAGATTAAGGACTTGCACACAGTTAGTACGTTATATATGGACCTGTTAGATTATATTGACACTCGGACTTTGTCTTTGCTCAATATAATCTGAACAGGTCCAGATGTAAAGTATTGACCTCGTCAACAGTCCATAATTGATAAATAATTATACCCAATGCAAAAATTGCGTTGGGTATAATGTTTTTGACCAGTCCGTCTGTTCGTCAGTCCTGTTCTTGTCATCGCAACGCCTCTGAAACCACTCTACAGATCGAATTTCATGAAACTTTGTAGATAATAAGGACATACTATGTAGATGTGCAAATCAACAGGAAATTAGGATTCAATTTTTTTTCTAGGAGTTATGCCCCTTTGAACTTATTGGCCTCAATATACTACTGCAAAGTTTGTCATCGCAACTTCTCAGAAACCACACAACAGAATTTCATGAAACTTTGTAGATAATAAGGACATACTATGTAGATGTGCATATCCACAAGAAAATTTTTTCAGTTGACTTTTGTAGTGTTATGAGTCTTTGAACTTAGGAATCTGGTGAGATTTTGTTTGTCCAGTGACAATGTGGGGGCCTGGGGTATGTGAGCGTGCTCACAAAGGTTCTTTAATTAAGGAAAAAAGAATAATCAGTTGTATAGTTTTAACTTTTGAAATTAAGGCAACATACTTCAATGCAAAATCTATTCAAATGACTTTATTTATAGGTCAACTTCCAGGAATATGACTGTGTTATTGGTGCAGTGAATGAGGGAGAAAACCACTGGACTCTTTTGGTATGTAATCAATAAATTGCATTAGTAAGTCTTTAAAATGTCCTAGATAAAATTGAGAATGGAAATGGGGAATGTGTCAAAGAGACAACAACCCGACCATAGAGCAGACAACAGCCGATGGCCACCAATGGGTCTTCAATGCAGCGAGAAACTCCCGCACCCGTAGGAGTCCTTCAGCTGGCCCCTAAACAAATGTGTTACTAGTTCAGTGATAATGGACATCATACTATACTCCGAATTATACACAAGAAGCTAAAATTAAAAATCATACAAGACTAACAAAGGCCAGAGGCTCCTGACTTTGGACAGGCTCAAAAATGCGGCTGGGTTAAACATGTTTTTTGAGATCTCAACCCTCCCCTATACCTCTAGCCTATGTAGAAAAAACAAGCTCACAACAATTCGAAAAGTAAAACTCAGTTCAAAAGAAGTCCGAGTCTGATGTCAGAATAGGTAACGAAAGAAACTAAACAAAATGACAATAATACATAAATTAACAAAGGACTTCTAGCAGTTACTGACATGCCAGCTCCAGACCTCAATTGAACTGATTGAAAGATTATGTCTTCATCATATGAATATCAAGCAAAATCCCTCCCGTTAGGGGTTTAGTATTATACCATCATAAAATATATGAGAAGAACATAATCCGTATCATGCCAACAACTGGTTTTAAAATAAATATGTTTAATTCCGATGCAAAGACCCTATAAGTGAATCAATTTTAAAGCCAAAATATGCAATCTTTAATGACCTGACAACAGTATCGTAACTATATCCCTTCTTAATAAGTCTGTTTAAAGGTTTTGTTAGCTTCTGAGGTGAATACTGACATTTTTGTGCTTTGTAAAGAATATTACCATAAAAGATTGGATGTGAAATACCTGAACGTATAAGATGTCTACATGTTGAGTTATATTTATGAATGATGTCCTTGTACTGATGATAAAATTTAGTAAATGTTTTGACTAGTTTGTTATAACGAAAACCCTGGTGTAATAATTTTTCAGTAATACATAAATTTCTCTCGCTAAAACATACACGAGCAAATCGTACAAGTTGAGATATATAAACACCATAAGATGGTGACAAGGGAACGTCACCATCTAAAAATGGATAATTAACGATAGGAAATGAAAAATCATCTCTTTTATCATAATTTTTTGTATTAAGCTTCCCGTTAATGATATAGATATCAAGATCGAGGAAAGGGCAGTGGTCATTGTTAGTATTAGCTTTATTTAAAGTAAGTTCAACAGGATAAATTTCTTTAGTATACATACTGAAGTCGTCATTATTGAGAGCCAATATATCATCCAAATATCTAAAAGTATTGTTAAATTTTTAGTCCCCTACCGACGAAGTCGAAGGGGACTTTAGGTTTGCACTCCGTCGGTCTGTCTGTCCGTCTGTCCATCCGTCAGTCCGGCAAATCAGTTTTCCACACTTTTTTTCTTCATGCTTGAAGATATTGATTTGATATTTGGTATATAGATTTATTGTGACAAGTTACAGATCAAGTTTGAATTTTGTTCCGGTCTGATGATTTCATGCAGAGTTATGGTCCTTTGACTTAGAAAATTCACTAAAATAATCAGTTTTCCGCACTTTTTTTTTGTCATTCTTCAAAATATTGATTTGATATTTGGTATATAGTTTTATCATGACAAGTTACAGATCAAGTTTGAATTTTGTTCCGGTCTGATGATTTCGTGCAGAGTTATGGTCCTTTGACTTAGAAAATTCACTAAAATAATCCGTTTTCCGCACTTTTTTTTGTCATTCTTCAAAATATTGATTTGATATTTGGTACAATGTATATAGTTTTTTCATGACAAGTTACAGATCAAGTTCGAATTTTGTTCCGGTCTATTGATTTTGTGCAGAGTTATGGTCCTTGGAAAATTCACTAAAATAATCAGTTTTAAACACTTTTTTTCGTCGTGCTTGAAGATATTGACTTGATACATATATGTATTTGTTATATAGTTTACACCATGACAAGTTATAGATCAAGATAGAATTTTGTTCCAAGTTATGAATTTTTAACCGGTAGTGGACTATGTATTGCCATGCAATACTCACAGAATGCTTGTTGTATCAAATGTTGTTTCGATGGGTCTTTGCTGATTTTAGTCATAAATTGTAACTCATAACAATACAAAAACAGGTCCGCTAGATGGCTATATGTTTATTGTCCCCCTCGCAACACGTTGATAAGGAACATAGAAATACCAGGTGTCCGTCTGTCTATCTGTCTATCCATCCAGTTTTGCTAGCCTGTACAATTCTTGCCAATTTTTATGCCCCCGCTGTAGTGGAGGGGCATTAGATTTTATCTGTGTCTGTCTGTACATCCATCCGTACGTCCCAAAATTGGTTTCCGTTCTCTAACTTTAGTTTGCCTCAACCATATGTTATGAAATTTAAACACAATGCTTAATATCACAAAACACAGATAAAGTTTAAATTTGGGTAGCGTCACTTTTGCCATTCTAGAGTTATGCTCCTTTACAAATGAAAAAAATTGCTGAATTTTTTGTTTCCGTTCTCTAACTTTAGTTTGCCTCAAACAAATAATATGAAACCTATATGCAATGCTTATTACCACAAAACATAGATCAAGTTTGAATTTTGGTGGCCTCACTTTGACTGTTCTAGAGTTATTCCCCTTTACAAATGGAAAGATAGCCGAATTTTTTGTTTTTGTTTTTTATATAACTTAAGTTTGCCTCAAGCAAATGTTATGAAACTTAATTACAATGCTTATAACCACAAAACACAGATTAAGTACAAATTTAGGTAGTGTCACTTTTACCATTCTTGAGTTATGTTCTTTTATAATCTTATATTTTAATAGGGGTAAATAGTGACCTTACACTGGTCATTATGTTATGCCATGAAGCACATTTCATTGAAAATTGGTATTGATGATGTTGTTTCTGCCAAATAAGTAAATAACTTTATATAGTTTTATAATCTAATAAAATAGGAAATTG
>JAASAO010000119.1:0-24488 GCA_017311375.1 Mytilus coruscus
TTTTGTTATTGAACGTCATCGTTTTTTCGGTCTTTTTGAGGTTAATGATCTTTCACATTTGCGTATTAAAGGCTTATATTTTAATTTTGAACACAATATATTCATTTGTGAATGTAATATTTAATGATCATGGATACCAGGATTGAAAGTTTGTATAGTTGACACGCGTTTCGTCTGCAAAAGACTCATCAGTATCACAATTTCAAAACATTTAGCTAAATAGACCTCAGGTAATATATTCCTTGGGCAGAAAATCCTTAGTATTTCTTGATAATTGACTGCAATATAAAAAGGTTTTGATGGTCTATTGCTATTTTATTTTCTATCTAGCATTTATATTCTCACATTCAAAAATGTCGGTGGTCTACAGTGATCACTAGCCTGTTAACACTTATTTGTCGTGCGTTCGAACCCTGCTCGTGGGAAGTTGTGTAAGAATCAGATCTTAATTGACTAGGGTTACAAGTATTTCTGTCCTGTGCGAAGGTCAGTGGTACTATCCGTACACTCTGGCTTCCTTGCCTTAGTCATATTTGGCACAAATTATCAGAATTTTGGTTTTTGATGCACTTCACCTTCAACCTATGTAATTTGATTCGAGCACTACGGATAAGTTTCATGACTACGAAACACGCCACTGGTGTTTAAAATTATAAGTATGGTATGTTGTGTTGAAATTGGTGTTAAAACCACTAATTAATCAATCGAAAATTCCCATGTTTGAGTTTTAAAAATCATATACAACGCCGGAAATTTGTTTTTCCTCAATGACATTTGGTACTTTCATACATCTATGTTAACATCATTTTTGGTACCATTTCACATTTTTGTTTTATTCAAGTGTTATGTTCTAGCACTGGGTCGATACAACTGCTGGTGACCATGGAATGCAAGTCCCTGATGGAATCTTCTGTTAATTAGTCATTGCTTCGGTAAAAACACGATTTGTAACATACCCTTTTTATATTCACCGTCGAGAAATTATGACATTAATACCTTATTTGAACGACATAACAATATCTGATTTGAAACATAATTTGACGACAATTGTGGTTGGAATAAATAAAAATTACAGATTAAACATGTATTTGTGAATCAGGAGTCAAACTTCTTGTGGAAATTTACATTCGATTTCCACTAACATCGGATTTGAGCCTAGAATAAATAATCGTGTGAACGCAAATGCATATTCTTATCCAGAATATATCAGTGCGCATGTCATATGTGTATTGTGTTTTGCGCAAGGAAATAACATGCATGCTGCGAACATTTTCATTTCACTGGTACGAAGAATTTATTCACGATAAACCGTAGCACAATACAGAACCACTTGTGAACGAATTTTCAAAACTTGATTCAGTTCTTAAATGATAAATAAAGATTAACATTGAATTGCATTCCAGTGTCCGATTTGAATCTACCATGTGTTTGAATAGAGTAAAAGGTTCCTACTTCGTCAGGCAAAGTCGATCATAGGTGGATTGTTGATTAGCTATTCTTTTTATGTCCCTTAGGTCATATAGCTTCTCACTTATCGTTTATTTGTATTCTAACTTATACGCATGGCACACTTGTCCACTGCATTTAAAGCAAAACAAATATTAACTGTTTTGAGAAAGGGAACCACTGACGCCGATCTGTCACATGTTTACGTTTTTATCATGAAACGGTGAAAATACGTGCGATAAATGCTCTCTTTTTCTAACAAAATGTTGTTTTGTGTTATTTCAACTGATGTTCGTTCCAGAACCGCTACATACAGTCCATAATCAGATATATTTTTGGATCAGTAATAGAAATTCCTTGGGGCTCACTTTAGACACTATCAAGCCAAAAAGTAATCAATACATTATGTCACAATATGTAGACGTATTCCAACTTATATGGGTGGAACATGTATATATATAAAAGACGCTCTTTCATCGTATTGTAAAAATTGGTGTAAACGGGAAAAATCTGATAAAAATCTCTTGATTCTTTTTTAAATAAATTTATGAATGTTGTGGATATTCGAATTTCACATTTTGAAAATAATTCAGAAATAAATAAAACAGTACATAATACGCCTATTTCTAGAATAAGAAATAAACTTCAAGAACTTTCAAAGCGGTTTGTGTTTGAACCGGCCGACAAAGCACCCAACAATGTGATGGTGGTATGCCGTAAATACTACACGGACGTTCTTAAGAATGAAATTTTGAATTTATCTACATTCAAGTCCGTGCGCTCCACCGAGAGTCATATAGTAAACAAACATATCATAGCCTCTTCTGAACAGTTGAAGGTCCCTACTATGTATTGGTTTCCTAAACTACAGAAAAAAACCAGTAAAATATCGTTTCATCGCGGCCTCTTGTAAGTGTTTTACAGCTAATCTTTCAGTGCTTTTAACTAGTTCCTTAACTAATATCAATGAACTTGTCATTAACTTTTGTAATAAAACATATGAAAATAATGGAATTAACTATTTTTGGAGTGTAAAAAATTCTTTGGATGATTTAGATAAATTACGTGCTTTTGATGATCCTTTTGTTTCTGTTGACAGTTTTGACCCTTCAATTCTTTACACTACACTTCCACACAATCTTATCTAACAAAAATTTTCCTATTCAATTAAATGATCGTTTGGTAAATCTGAATGCAAATATACTTGCTGCAACTCATTTAAAGCCTTCTTCTCTAATGAGAAAGGTAAATATGCTAGATATACTGACTGGAGGTGTGATGAGGTGATCGAAGCTGCTAATATTCTCCTTGATAATATTTATGTACTTTTGTGCAACAAAGTTTATCGACAGGTTGTAGGTATTCCTATGGGCACTAATTGCGCCCCTTTAATATCAGACTTGTTCTTGTACTGTTATGAATCACAGTTTATGACTAAACTCAGTAAAGACTCGTTTTAATTGCATTTAATTGATAAATTCAACAACACTCACCGTTATATTGATGATATTTTTTTCGTTGAATAATCAAGAATTTTCTAAATATACTGCCGAAATTTACCCAAAGGAACTTACTTTAAATAAATCAAATATAAACGGTAATAACTGTCCTTTCCTAGATTTAGATATTTCAGTTTTACACGTTTTTTCGTTCCCTATTGTAAAGTTTCCTTTTTTGATAATGATGTTCCTTTGGCATCATCTTACGGTGTTTATATATCACAACTCGTTCGATATGCCCGTGTCTGTTGTGACGTTTTAGATTTTAATGAACGTAATCTATGTATTACTGGTAAAATATTAAGTCAGGGATTTCGTTACCACAAATTACTTAAAACCTTTACTAAATTCTTCTATAGATATAAAGAATTGGTTTTGAAGTTTGGTTGTACCTGTAGAAAACTTATTTCAAACGGGATAGCACATCCTCATTTTCACGGAGATGTTGTTTACCGTGCCCGGAAATTTAAAAACGATCGTGGTAAACTTATCGATCCTTTAAATAAATTTATTCTAAAAGGTTACCAATTGAACACTGTAATTAGATCTTTGCACATTGTTTTTATTGGTGTTAATATTGATTTTGTTATCAGTAAATTAAAAGCAAACTAAATATATTGTTATATACATATGCATATTCATGGCTCTACAATCTGTCAATACCTGTGTCTTGGCATTGCACAAGGTCATGTTTTTCTCTGACTTTTTATGACGTCTTTACACTAAATCCATTGGATGTTGGATGTGTATTGATTGATAATTTAGTCTTAGATGTATGACTTTTTTATTAGCTGTTATTGGCTTTGAACTAGCTGTCAGTAACTGCGAGTACTCACAGATCTGTACTTAGTGTCTTTTTGTTGTTGGGATGTACAAGTACCCGGCCACGTCCACTCTGTGTTTTTGTTAGATGTATTTCTATTTGTATCCATCAGATGAGTTAAGCCTTTTTCAACTGATTTTTATAGTTTATTCTTATGTTGTAATGTTACACCACTGTCCCAGGTTAGGAGAGGTTTGGGCGTCCGCTAACATGTTTAACCCCGCCATATTCTGTATGTGCCTGTCCCAAATCAGGAGCCTGTAATTCAGTAGTTGTCGTTTGTTGCTGTGTTACATATTTGTTTTTCGTTCATTATTTTGTACATAAATAAGCCCGTTAGTTTTCTCGTTTGAATTGTTTTACATTTGTCATTTCAGGGTCTTTTATAGCTGACTTTGCGGTATGGGCTTTGCTCATTGTTGAAGGCCGTACGGTGACCTATAGTTGTTAATTTCTGTGTCATTTGGTCTCTTGTAGAGAGTTGTCTCATTGGCAATCATTCCACATTTTCTTTTATATGTAGTAGGTTTTTGTATAAGTTGCCAAAACATGTAAAATTAACAATCTTACAAGACTAACAAAGGCCAGAGGCTCCTGACTAGGGACAGGCGCAAAAATGTGGCGGGGTTAAACATGATTTGTGAGATCTCAACCCTCCCCCTATACCTCTAGCCAATGTAGAAAAAACAAACACACAGCAATACGCACAGTAAAACTCAGTTATTCAGTATATTGTTATCAATACTAATATTACATTTGGCCAATTTTGTCCTTTACTGTTGTCTGTTCTCTTTTGTTTTAAGCTCCGTCAATGATAGAAGTGATATGTATGTATTCAGTCAGTAAGTCCGGTTTGCATCGCCGTCTGGCCATCCGTTCGTCCTTTCTTTTATCAACTTACATTTTTTGTTCAATTTACCATAAATTTAAGGTCACATCAAATTGAAACGAAATACACATGTTCATTATGATTTGAACTATTTATAATATAAGGTTTCTCAAGAGTTTACTTAATATTGAAATATAACAATGAACGGGCATACATTCTTGTTTTTGTTTGGGGGATATTAAACAGGATCATTTTCTTTTTAACATGCTGGTGTTTTTATTAAGTAGTACAGTGATTTATGACACGTTCTGTATTTAATTGCTCTCTCATTAGCGTTGATCCTACACAGTAAAAGAATATTAACAATTTGACGTATATCCATAAAATAAAACTGTTTTATTATTATAAGTTATCTAATAGCATATAGAAGGGTAGTCTGTAAGTTGAAAATATTAACAAATATAAGACAGTAATTCATGTATCATTGGATTTCGTAAATCATTAGACGGATGCATATCTTTATTTTCTGAAGCAACTGTAATATCCCATTCGTTTAAATACACAACCTTATGTTTGATACTGTCAAAAATTTGGAAAATAATTTTATCCTGCAAATATCTCACAAAATCATATGGAACACCTTCATTATCACGTTCGAAGTTATGTGGCCCTTTAATGAATATTTTTGCGCCAGGCACACGATCCAAGAATTTAACTATAGCGTCTTTGGCGTTCATTACATGTTCTTCATAAACTGACAATGGAGCATAACCTATATGTATATACAAATGCAGCACTACGATCGGATTTTTAGAACGTATTACGTTGAGATGAAAGCTTGCAGGTTTAAAATGATGTATTGTCGCATTAGGTGAATAGGTGAAAAATGGGAACTCATGCGGAGCCCATGTAACAGTAATGTTGTCTCCTTATTTTTACTGAAAGCTTTGATTGGTTGATGATAACCTTTTAGAGCAACTGATGTCCGTTTAACCGAGAGTGCAAGATTTAAAATCTCAGCAATTGATGTAAGCCATTGTCGCACTGTAGAATCTCCAACCATGTAAATCTCCGGTTTCTTAGACAGGCTAAATACCTGTTAACATTTGGTTCAACTTTATTTTGGCATATGAGATTATGCCATGTTTTATTATAAAAATATCCAACTGGGGACGAAGTGTTCCATGTGACTGAAGGATTTATTAGTCTACACGAGTACTCTGGTTGAACTATGGTTTTATCTGCAAAAATATAAAAAACAAAAGTGTCCCTAAAAAATGCATCAATAATCATATTAAACAGACATGTTATAAGTTGCCATTGGTATGAATATGATCAATTGTTTTTCAAGGATTTAAAGGATTGTACATTTGATTTCATTTTTGTGTGTGAACATTCTATTTAAGGCTTCACGAAAACTTTTTTGTCCTACTGTCCGTCCATCGTCCATGTGTCCAAAATATTATTTTCTAATTGATGATAACTTGAGTATACCTTGTTCGATTGTATTGAGACTTATACAGATGGGAGATATATGGAAATAAAAGAATCAATCACTTTTAGGGTCAATAGTTCAAAGAACAAGGTCACTGGGAAGCTGCAAAAAATTATATCAGGATGATAACCTGAGTTTCATTTGCTTGATTGACATGAAACTTATACATATTGAATATATAGTAAAGGGAAAAAGTCTATTGATTTTCAAGGTCAAAGGTCATGGTAACTGATTTGAAAAATATTTTTTTTAGGGAAAGTAGTTTTGAAATGGTTACTCGAGTTGCCCTTTTGGATTGAACTTATACAGATAAAAGATATAGGGAAGGAGAAGATTGTTGATTTTGGAGTCAACAGATTAAAGGTCAAGGTCCCTCTTGCTAAAATCACATCTTTTTTAAAGTTCCAGTTGGTGGTTGAGTCTAGTATTGGAAGCCATATTGGGCAATTTGCCAACAAATCCGACATGATTTTCACACCGAAATGTTGATTATTGCAAAATATAAGTATTTAGTATGACGTAAAAAAAATTTTCACTTCTGTTCTCGAACTAAGAACAACAAATTTATTTATATTGTAAAAAAATATTTCCGTACTCCATGTACGCCTTACAATAAAATTATTATATTTACCTGTGTACGTTATTTTATTAAACGTCATTTTGTCTTTCTGATATTGTTTCACATCTCCCCCTTTTTTTAATTAATATTGTATTTACATTGTGTCATAGATCAAATTTATTCGGTCAATGTATATTTAATTGTTTTTGTTAATATGTCTTTTGATTGAGCCATTTCAATTGATATTTTATAGTGTGTCTTTCTATGTTGTGATGTTACATTCAGGTTAGGTAGAAGGTATGCGCCTGTTAAAACGTTTAAACCCGCTGCATTTGTTTGCACATGTCCTAAGTCAGGTACCTGTTGTTCAGTGGTTGTCGTTTGTTGATTTGGTTCATAAGTGTTTCTCGTTTCTCGTTTTTTATATAGATTAGACCGTTGGTTTCCTGTTTGAATGGTTTTACACTAGTCATTTTTGGGGCCCTTTATAGCTTGCTGTTCGGTATGAGCCAAGGCTCCATGTTGAAGGCGTACTTTGACCATAATATTTTACTTATTTACAAATTGTGCCTTGGATGGAGAGTTGTCTCATTGGCACTCATACCACATCTTCTTATATCTATTTAGAACAGATTGAAACCGGTTTCAAATGATCAGATTGATGAAAATGCTGTTAAGTATTTCCTTAAAGTAAATAAGCAATATTTTGTCATTATTGTGATTGGTGTATTTGCAAGTAACAGGGTCGTTAATTTGTTATATTTCTCATAAAGATAATAATTTATCAAAAACGTATTCAATTTAGATCAGCTATTAGTTTTACCATGTTTACTTCTGAAAATAAAGTCTCACTTATAATTATGTGATGATGCCTTATTAATTACCTAGCAGGGGATGGCTCTATGAAGCAAGGTGATCTGTCCACCAGGATGGTCGGTAGCTTATGTTTTTTGCACTTTTTCTTATTTTGTTTACTGCCAATGAACTTCTCCCTACCTTATTTTTTGATAGGCTAATGCGCACCTCTTTTTGAAAATTTTGACCGACTGTTGTACGATCTTCCGATTTTTTATGTTCACAAAATATCTTATTCTAGGCATAACGGTCCCGTACTCACATGATAGTTATTTATTCGTACCAGGTCGTGTTAACAAACATCAAGGATGAACTGTACTAACCTGACACCTGATTGACTGATAAATGTTTGATACGGATTTCAGAGCGCGTAACTGATACAATTCATGAATTGATGAATAGTAACGACCAAAGAGATGATTTCAGCTTTATAATTGTGAACTCTCCATATTTGCTATGGTATTATCGGTTTGTATACGACTGACGAATATTGATTGTCACTTTGGTATCTTCTTTTTACCACCAGGTTTGCTCCAGACAAAAAAGATTGGGAAGTCAAATGAATAGAAATTGGAGATAGGGGCATAAAACTAAATAATACAGCTATGACAATCTTACACAAATATCTTAAAGCACTTGTATCCTTAAATTTAATTAAGGTCTTAATTAAAATCCATAGAATTTTTTAATAATTTGTCAAAATGTAGTTTTTTATCATGCTTTCCAAAATATAATAAAAGTATGGGTCACCGGACTTTTTTCACGCTACAGGTTGTGCAAAATTGTCAGATTTTGTATAGATTATGTGAGATAAAAAGAAAACTACACCATAGAATTTTAAGATAAAATGTGAGAAGATAGCTCTTATAACATACTTTCAGATAAGAAAAAGAAAAAATGGGTTCACCGGACTTGTTTTCTTGCTACATATTAAAATAGGTAAATTCACAACACTTTCTATTATAAATATTACTTTATCTGAGTTATCTCCCTTACTATCTGAGTTATCTCCCCTTATGTGGCAAAGTTGAAAAAAAATGAACCAAACAAAAATATTGTGTTTTTTTAGAAAATAAAATGTACAGCCGTAAATATGATAAAACACATAATTTTCTATATTAACATGAAAAGTCTTACACATAAATTACATACTACTCTCAATAAAGATCTAGACCAATTGTTATCTGCTACTTCAAAATCCAAGCTGGAGGAAGACACCCCAACCACCTTAAATAACTTAATGATCAATTCAATTTTAGTATGATTCATTTTTAGTAAAAATGAATCATTCAAATAATGCCAACATCGAGTTCCGGTTTGAGTAAGTTTTAAGAACCCCATTTTTGTGCATGAGATGTTACCTGTTACTTTGATAACTTACCACCAAGTACATCAACTTTAATTTCCTTTATGATTTTATATCTGGTAGAACTGCAAGTATAAAAAAAAACATTTTTGAATTTATGTTTGAAAAACGACCATATTAAATGTATGTCAAACCGTCACCAAGAGCAAATCACAAAAGGCTTCACGTATATGAACACATCTTTTCAACCAAATCACACACGTAATGCATCTCTGAAATATCTTTAATGTTAAAAGAACAAGAATTGCGTGATAAAAAATGAGTTTAGATTGTACAGATTGTTTTTGTATTTGCATAACTCATATTACATGCATAAAAATTCTTCCTGTTAATTTGCAAATGCATTCTTTATGTCCTTTTGAATGTCAAATTATCCCAACAATAGAATTTTCTGAAATTCAGCAACTTCACCTGACGTTACACATATTGAAATGCAAAGACGTTCTTTCTTTGAAATCTTTTTTGTGAGACAATAAAATAGTTAAAAGCTAATATGCTTCTGGGACTAAAATATCAATCATAAAGACGTCATGACTACTTTGTGAAAAGCATGACTATGCAATGCCACAGTATAAATATCGACAGTTTATATAGGACCATACGTTTTCTTCTCAGTATAGTAAAACGTTATTCAGTTATGATTAATTAAATCAAAACAAAATCAGTGTTAGTACCGATGAACCGTGTCAATTAATTTGATAATTAGTTTCTAAATATACGTTTTCCATAAACAACATAACTGTCAAAATTAGGATGTGAATTTTCCTTTGTTATAATGATTCTTCGTCTACAGCCAAATTTCCAAAGCATCTCCTTGTATCTTTGAAAATCTTTAGTGAAGATATAATGTAATTTGTGATTAAGAAATCCCCGACTTATTGATTTTCCTATTAAACATAGTTTACGTTCATGAGACTCTAAAATATGGTTGTTTTACAGGAGAAACTATTGGTGCAAGCAATACAAATAAAATAGAAGCAATGTGAGATACTTTAAAAAACAAGTTAGAGGTAACTAAATTCTTTTTATCATGGTTGGCTAGCTGTCTCCTTGACTCTTCAAATACATAGAATATCTTCACGAAGGTCTTACATAAATACTTACGATAACTATAATTTAAATCTTGACTTGTAAGTTCATTTAAACTGAAATTGATTTTTTTTCAAAAACCAGCCGTCGCTGCTAAATAGCTTTAATGTCGTAGCACTCTTTCGCTGGTTCCTTTCAAGTGACACTTGAATTAACAGCGTCAAAACATAATAATTTCAATATTTCTGTGTAATAAAAAGAAAATCAACTATTTAACGAAGATATTCCCTCAAATGCCGAAATTCATTTAATGTAAAAATTTATTACCTCAAGAAATGCTTCTGTGTTTCTGTAAATGTAGATACGGTCATATCTCCAATTGGGGCATACCAGTCAGAACAAGTAAACCCGGGTGTATCTGGTAATGAACAAAACCATCGCATTCCATAATTCATTGATGTAAAGTCACAGATGCCGTGTTTTGTTAGTGTGTGAATCCCACAGATACCTTTAGCAGTTTCTCCACGGGCATTCTTAAAAACTCCTTTTAAAGTCCGCAACATTCCATTCCTATATATGTAGTTAACAAATAGTCCAATTGATTCTTTCGGAAATGACAATAAAAGTTTGATGTGCGGTGATCCGCTCCATAATGCCTTTATCACTCCGATATACGTACCATTACCATGATCCACTACATATCCCACTGAACCTGCGCCTTTCTCAGTCATCCAAATTTTTATAAAATCACCACCATCTGTTAAAACGTCACCATTTTCATTATGGAGGATTATTCTAAGTGTTATAATATCACCAGTAGTAAACGTATTTGATTTATTGTTTATTATTTCACTGTAGATTTCGGCAAATAAACAAGAGATTTACCGAAATCTAGGTTTTTATACTTCATGTATCTTTTATAATACTTGAAGTCAGTGGCTGTAAACGTTTCGATCTCTTTTTTGTATCCAAAACACAAAATCTGACATCTACAATAATCAACCAATATGTAAATATATACAGAGAGAGTAACAAATACCTATTTAAAAGATCAAAGTTTTCTTTTGTCCTACCTCTTCTCTCACTTTTGAATCAATCAGCAAATTTCGGCAGATTCCGCTAGGCTACCCTTTATTTATCCAAAGTTTGTAGAAATAGGTATCCCATCCGACAGTAAACCCATGATAAAAAGGATAGTCGGTTTGGCTGTACATGTTCGGGATGAATAAATACGCAGCCATGTCCGATCGGAAAATGAACATTTAATCCGATGGCTTACGTTGGGAGAGTGCCACGCTCTCTTCGTGCTAAAATGCGACAAAAACTGGTTGAGGGATCTGTACGAAGTATGTTGCGCGTAAAATTGTGCCCCTATCAAACACACTCTTTTTCCAGTGGTTGTCGACATCCCCCTTCCCAACTGACTTTGCAAAACCTAGCTACTGCATTTACTATAACATTGTGTTCGTCCTCAATATGCATGAAATAGTTGCTCTCAATCAATACAAATGTGTAAATAAGTTGACCCTTTTCGAATTTTGTATCGTTTCTTATGAAAATCTATAAAAAAAGAAGCACAAACTCGGTTTCGTTTTAGATGTGTAATATAAAAATAAGGAGATGTGGTATGATTGCCAATGAAACAAATATCAACCAAAATTCAAATGAAGTGGATGTTAGCAATTATAGACAACCGTACGGGCTTCAACAATGAGAATAACCCATACCATATAGTCGGCTATAAAAAGCCCCGACATGAAAAATATGAAACAATTCAATTGAGAAAACTAACGGCCTTATTATAACAAAACAATTGGCGAAAAACAAATATAACAGATATGAACTAACTACAGCCACCGAACTACAGGCTCCTGACTTGGGACAGGCACATACAGAATGTGGCGGGGTTAAACTAGTTTGCTGGCACCAAACCCGCACCATAACATGGGACATTGGTGTAACAGTAAAACATAAGAACAATCTATAAAATCAGTTGAAAAGGGCTTAACTCATCAGATCGATACAAAGCAGAAACATCAAGCGCAAACATAGACCGGAAGTGGCAGCGTATCTCTACATCCCACAACAAAATAGACTTTAAGTAAAGATCTGAGAGTACTCGCAGTTACTGACAGCTATAGTTCAAAGCCAATAACAACTAATACAAAAACATGTGTCTAAGACTAACATATCAATCAGTACACATCCAACATCCAATGGATTTAGTTTAAAGACGTCATTAATTAAAAAAAAAAAAAAAAAAAAAAACATGACCTTGTGCAATGTCAAAAATATAGGTATTGACAGATTTTAGTACCGTGAATGTGCATATGTAAATACCAATAATATTTAGTATGGTATTAATTTACTAATAACAAAATCAATCAATATTTATACCAATAACAACAATATTCAAACATCTAATAACAGTGTTGAATTTGTAACCTTTAAGAATAAGTGTATTTGAAGGATTGATAGGTTTACCCGGATCATATCTAAATTTCCAGGCTCGACTCGATAAACAACATTCCAGTAAAATTTATTGTGCTATTCCGATGGAAATAAGTTTTTTTACATGTACAACCAAACTTGCAAACCAAATCTTTGTAGCTATGGAAGAATTTAGTAAAGGTTTTTTTAGGTAATTTGTGGTAACTAAATCCCTGACTTCATAATTTACCAGTAATACATAGATTATGCCGATTGAAATCCAATTGGTCACTACAGACACGGGCATAGAGAACGAGTTGTGATATATAAATACCGTAAGGCGGCGCTATAGGAAAATCACCGTTAATAAGGATTTGATAACCGTACCAGTATAGTGTGAATAATGGTCAGTTAAATATTTTTGTCTGGAAAAGTCTTCAAATTTCACAGTAAAATCAAGTTTTGAGAAACTTGCGGGTAATAAACTACTGAGCATATTGTAAAGGAAGAGTGGGGTTGCATGCAATATTTTTTGTTTTAAAAATTGTGGAAGGATTGTAAAATACGAAGTACTTGAATAGCATTTTAGCTACATGTATTTGCATGATATAACATGACGAGCATCCGCAAATTAGCATCAAAATGGGCGCTTGACGATAAGAATAGATATTTAGAGATCAACAATTATTATACGTACCCGAACAATTTTTTCGTTGCAAGGTGAAGTATTGGGACAGCAAATATCAATGACCATAGCACAAGTTTCTTATTTAATTTGAATGTCGTGCTGAATCTAAAAAAAATACATTTTTGAATTCCATTAACTTGATCTGTGGTGAGACGATAAGAAATCGGAAATAATATTTCGACCCAAATATAATTATGTAGATTGTGCAGATCTATAACTTTAAAATAAAGATGTAAATTGTGGTTAAACTTTAGATACACATTTGCATTAAAAAAAGACTAAATGGTTTGTTATTGTTGCAAAAGCAATTTTTTTTGCTCGGTAAAAACAACAATACGAGGCGAACAGCTAGGCTAACATCCTGTATTGAGTTTTAGAAATCAACTGAATTTTTTTTCGTTACTATTATATTAACTAAATCAAATTATCAGATTTTTTTCTCGGACTTGTGTTTTTACATCACAAAAGGTGGCCTCATACATGTATCACATCGTTGAACATTTAGTATAAAAAAATCATTTACCGGCTCTATTTCCAATTTCAGATGTTTTGCAAAGGGAAACAACTTGAGAAAAGACAATATTTGAGACCTATCAGATCAAGTGACACAAGCATGGTGTCTTACGCGGGATTATTGTGACAATTGTTTTCACTTCAGTAGTATAAAAATTTAAGACATCTTACGAATGACAAAGTATGCTCCCTGCACACGGTTTGCATTGGCAGGGAAACAGTCTCTTACGAACGACAAAGTGTGCTCCCTGCATGAAGTATGCATTGACAGTGAAACAGTCAGTCCAACTTTTCAAAAATTCCGTAAATTGGAAACAAAAATGGACTATCGTAAAATAAAGGTAAAAACGTCTTTTAAAAAAGGTTATTTGTATTAAATCTAGTTTTCGAAAAGAAAAAGAAAATACAACGGGAACATTATAAAAGTTTTATAGTTGAACATTTAATTAATTATTGTGTAATGAAGATATATTGACAAAACATCGACCTCTGTTGGTAATTTCTATTTAAAACGCCAAACGATGGGCTGGACGGAATGTTACTTCTTAAAATTGGGAAGTTGACAATGGTAAAGTTGTAATCGTCACGTGTGTCAGAAATCCGTATGCTAGTTTGACGTCGTCCATCTATGTCTATATTAAGATAAAGATCCAAATATGAAGCAGGCCTTCTAGTTTTGGAATTATTTGAATGCTTAACTTTAGCTAGCTATAAAACCAGGTTTAATCCACCATTTTCTTCGGACAATGACTGTACTAATGCAGGAATATAACAACTGTTTCGTTCTACTGGTTGATATAGTAGAACGTTTGATTTTATCAGGTTTTATAGACTTTTCTCTATTTGAACTAAATCGGAGTTCGGTATTTTTGTTAATACCTTCTTTTTTTTTAAAGTTAGACTCCGTTGTGATCCATTTAGTCTTTACTTTTGCGATCATTTGCATGACTGTTCGGAGATAAACGATGTACAAATGAAGGTTTGGATGAGTTTTACACAACAGAGAATAATGGGGAAATAATAATGAATAGAGACAAATGGGTTGCTTTAAAAATATAAAAAAAGAGAATAATGGATAAAAAAGAATAATAATAGAGGTAATGGCCTAAATAATTATGAATACAGAATTTAGAGACCCCTCTAGAACTTCATAATGTGTGACATTCAAGTATTAATACTATTTAGGAAAGATTGTTTAGCTTACCGCCCTTTGTTGTTTTCCATCTGCATTTCAAACTGAAAAAAAAATATAACATACATTATAAATGAATGGCATTAACAATTACGGAAATGGAATTGATCAGAAAAATTATAGATTAGATCACAATACTATAAACGCAGATGATTAACGTAGGAAAATTATAAATAACAAAGTAAAGGATGAGCAGCATACAAATAAATCTTAATAGACTTGAATTTTCTGATTTGTGTTAAGTGGCAATTGGTGAAAAAGCAATTAGCAAAACATCTGACAGAACATGACGAGATATTATTTGTAAGAATTATTTTCTAATGGTTGTTAACTATTTTAAACTAGAGGCCCAGTTTTGCTCATCTGCATCTTCTACAATAGCCATGTTCACTGTGTATCATCGCCACCGGAAATTGGGTACTAACGAAGCGGAGAGAAAGGGAAAAAAAAAGTAAACAAGGTAATAATTCATTCAATTTAAAGCATTTCTACTGATTTGACGAGTGTACCGCTTAAGAAATGACTTTCTGATATATAATTCTTTAAATTATTAGGCCAATAAGTACAAAATTAAGACAATATTTTGTGTTATACTCCAAAGCTTGCCACTTAGTACCTGAAAATTTCGAGGTCGATTGTCCTCTGTCGCCCCATTGGTAAGATATTCAACTATTTTTCATTATTTTTCCAGACACGTTTTTAGATTATGATAGTGTGACATTATATTGACTGAAATTTGTTGTCATAAAGATGTTTTAAAGAATACATGTATGGACCAAAACATTGTTTGTTTATTGTACGGCGAATTGCAGGACGTTGTACGGCGAATTGCAAAATAACAACTTTTGTCTGTACGGCGTCTTGCAATATATTGTAATTTAAAGATGAAATTAATCACTGTTTAGATAATATCAAGTGACGATATTTTGGCTGTATCAAAGCTTTACCGGCTTACAAATATACAAAATAAACTACTTATCAAATATTATAAAATATGTGCCGTTAATTTCGTTCAGAAGTTTTCGTTGCGTACCTCTATTTGACTTTGTGTTTTTAAAGACAAAAATGTTTTTTTTTTTTTCAACCATTTTATCCTAAATACATTCATATATCGTTATAATATTAACGACTGTTGTCTTATTTGTTGTCAGGGTGAAATTTTGTAAGTTCAATAAAAAAAACCCCGACCATTCATCTTTTGTTGGTGCTGTTTTCTTTTTAAATATAAACAGTGGAGATGTTGTATAATTGCAAATAAGATAACTATCCACCAGGGTAAAATAAAGTGTATGTAAGCAATTATATGCTATCGTTTGGCCTTCAACAACGAAAAATCGTACCTTATAGTCGGCTATAAAAAGCCCCGACATGAAAATTGTGGAAGGATTCAACAAGAAAACTAACGGCCTAACTCATAACAAAACAATTTACGAAAAACAACAAATATGATAGAGATGAACCAACGACAACCACCGAACTACAGGCTCGTGACTTCGGACAGACAAAAAAACAGAATGTGCTGGGTTAAATAGATATAGGAAGATGTGGTATGAGTGCCAATGAGACAAATCTCCATCCAAGTCACAATTTATAAAAGTAAACCATTATAGGTCAAGGTACGGTCTTCAACATTGTTTATTTTTAATTTCTGAAATGAATAATTTGTTAAAAGAAAAGTGAAGAAAATACTTTATTTTCATTGAAAATTAGGAGAAATAAATCATGAATTGTATTTCGAATTAATTTTCTTGTTTCTTATTGAAAATAAGATTGTATTTTTTTTTTTTTAGTTTAAGTAAATTCAATCAATCTTTTTATTTACAGGAAAAATAATAAAAGACTGTTTGGCCTAAACTCAAAGGAGTAGATGGAGGGGTATTGAAAAGGAGTGTATTCGTCCGAATTTTCATTGTTACAGTAGAACATTTTCATGATTACTATGTATAATATTTCTCAGTAAATTTTAATGTGATATTGTGCCAATTAAAATTATATAGTTAATACAAGTAAGACTTGCATTTGCCTTAAAAGATATAGCAGAGCGTGATTATTTGTTTTCAAACACACCTTCTCTGTTTTGAAACTTATAAAGTATGGATCTCGGCCTATCTGTTTGGTTGAATATAAATGTGAATTCATAGAGTTTCAAAATCAACAGTTAGCCCTATTTCTGTGTGTGTTTAAAATCTAATCTTTAGATAGATGCTAAAATTAAAATCATTTTTCTTAATAAGAAGAAAAAAGTGCAACTTAAGCACGCCTGAATGTAAAAAGGTGTACCCGACTTATTCTTTCACGATAAGAATTTACCGATTTCGATATTTTAACAAAACTGTTTACGAGGGCAAATAAATAAATGAACGCTATCGAATCAACATTTAAATTTACGTGGATTTTTCTAAAAGAATTAATGAGATTGCACCCTCAGGATTCAAAAATATTTCAACCTGTCCTTGTTAGATGTTATTTCATTATAATTCTTTAAACTTACAAGTCGAAAGATGCTAGCTTTTGTGAATTGTATTAATAAGTATATAATATTAAGATGACAACCAAAAAAACTTCATACAAGGTCATCTTTATTCTCAAGTAGAAAGTTTATATAAATAGTTTATGCCTTCTTTCATTCTTTCCAAAAATGATTAATCTTAGGTTAATATTGTTTTAAATTCAAACAGTGTTAGCCACCGAGCTTGTTCATTTCTTACTATATAGAGATGAAGTTTTTTTTTAGAAAATGAATATTCTTTATTCTAGTATATTGGCTGTATCTGCCTTTTACAAATAAGACAATAACATTAATTGAAAAAGGAGACGTGGAATGGTTTTCATTGAGAGGACTTTCAAACAAAGTCCAAATGAACTATTGGTCACTATACACTTCACAATGAACAAAACCCATACCGTATCAAAATTGCCTGAATTATGACAAAATCATAAACAAATATGTCAGGCAGCAACTTACGACAGCCGCTATATTACATGTTCCTGACCAGGGACAAACGCATATATAATGAGGCGGGGTTAAACATGTTTGTGAGCACTCAAACCTCCCTTAACATGGTGCCGTGGTGTAGCAATACAACATTTTTTGATAATTTATTTATATTTCATTTTATCTGAAAGTTGAAAGAGAATTCATTCACTTAATGGTTCTAAATATTCAATGCGGAAAAATTCTCCTGCCCTTACCTCCTTCCTTCCCTCCACCCACAATCCATCCCCGAAATGTTCATCACTTATATGCAAATGCTGACTAATGTTGTATGGTTAAAACATTTGGTTGAGGCAATTTAAAGTTTGAGAACAGAAACGACAGATTTAGCTTTTTTTCATTTATAAAAGGACATAACTCAAGAACGGTAACAGTGACGCTACCCAATTTATAACTTGATCTGTGTTTTGTGGTGATAAGCATTTCATGTAAGTTTTAAAGCATTTGGTTAAGGCATCCTAAAGTTAGAGAACGGAAACCAATTTTTGGGACTTTCTGGACGGACGGAACAGACGGGTCGGACGGACATTGGTAACATTTAACGCTACGTCAGGGGCATAATAACAGGTCAGTAAAACAGTGACATGCCTTTCCGAAAGTTACAACATTTGCCAGCTTTTGTATATGCCGTATTCATATTGTATACATCAGGTTTGTAAAAGATGTAATAGGACTGTGTTCAAGCCTTATATTGTGTATACATCTTAAATGGTGTCAAGCGAATTGTATTTTATCAAATGCATAATTAGATATTTGAACCTAATACTTTATTTTCTTGAAAAGACGACAAATAAATATTTTGAAATTAGCAAGTTGCCATACAGTTGAAAACAAGTTGCCATACAGTAAATATGTCAACACGAGCAAGTTGCCGTACCCTAGACTTTATTTTTTATGGTCTATATTCTTTAAAAACCCTCATTTTGACAACAAATTTCAGTAAATATGATGCCACACTATAATAATCTAAAAAGTGTCTGGAAAAATCATGAAAAACAGTTGAATATCTTGCCAATGGGGCTACAGAGGACGATCGACCTCGAAATTTTCAGGTACTAAGTGGCAAGTTCTTGAGTATAACACAAAATCTTGTCCTAATTTTGTGCTTATCGGCCTAATAACTTAAAGAATTATATATCAGAAAATCATTTCTTATGCGGTACCCTCGTTAAATCAGTAGAAATGCTTTAAATTGAATGAATTCTTACCTTGTTTACTTTTTTTTCCATTTCTCTCCGCTTCGTTAGTACCCAATTTCCGGTGGCGATGATACACAGTGATGTTTTGATAACAATCATCAATAAAGAGTTAACAGACAATTTCAACCATGTTGACATATTTGTAAATCTTGTCTTGCTGGTAGTGGTTTGCTATTTAAAGTTTTTATCTATCTGTTATAGTTTTGAAAATAACAGAAAAAAATCGTCATTACAATGTAAAAGGAAATAACTTCAATAAGGAGTCAACTGACGATTTCGAGCTACTTTGATTCATTTGTAGATCTTGACTTGGTGATCATTTTCGCTGTTTTAAAATTTAAGGCAAAAACGCAAAAAAAGAGGTGAAAACCGTCATTAAAGAACAATAACTCTAATAAGGAGTCGTCTGATGATTTCAGCCTTGTTGACTTATTTGAAAATATTGTCTTGTTAATCATTTTTCATAAGAATTTCTCTGTATCTATAATGGTTTTCAAAATAATAGACAAAAATGAAAACAATTGATAAAATTTGACATTTAAGGGCTATAACTCCTATAAGAAGTCGTCTGGCAGTTTTGACATTTTACCCAAAGGAGATTACTTTAAATAAATCAAATATAAACGGTAATAACTGTCCTTTCCAGATTTAGATATTTCAGTTTTACACGATACATTCTACACTAAATGTACGACCAAATGGACGATTTTTCATTCCCTATTGTTATTTTTCCTTTTTTTGGATGGTGATGTTCCTTTGGCACCATCTTACGATGTTTATATTTCACAACACATTCGCTATGCCTTGAAGTGACGTTTTTTGATTTCAGTGAACGCAATCTTTGTATTACGGTAAATTATTAAGTCAGAAATTTCGTTACCACAAATTACTTCAACATTAAGATATGACAAAGGAAAATCACAGAAAAGTTTTTGACATTTTTTTAGCACAGGTACTAATATACAAGCATCATTTTGGGGTACTTGAACTACTTGTTCTTTAAATTTCCCCGTTTAATTTGTTGAATAACACATTGCCACTAAAATTCAACATTTCAAGAGTGGACACTACCATACCTTCTCCATTCCTGGATAGTTTTTTTCTTAAAATTGAAAAAAAAAGGAAACCACACACCAAAATCAAAACTATTCTTGAAAGAGAAACACATTCATTCATTATATACATTGTATTTAGGGATATCTGTTGAAGTTGAAATATATTATTTGATTTTTTTTGTTCAATTTCCATCAACTTTCCGATACAGACTCTGTGCATGAGACATAATACAAAATAACAAAATAAAATAACGATACTTTTCCAGGCAACACAAGTATATGCACATACAACCAAAGTAAATAAATTAAATATCTGCTGAAAAAAAAAAAAAAATCCATACAAAAACCAGAACACCTACAAGTCTTTCAAATTACCGAAATATGGAAAAGGTAAAATTGCAGGTGATTGAGAAATTAACCTCTTTCCAGCGTTTTCACATTAATCACAAAAAAGAAAAATTAATGTCATACTTCTAAAGATGCAGTGACCTTTTCAGTGACAAGCAGTTAAACTGTCTACCATTTGTGATGGTCAAGATTTTTAAAATGTGGATGTTCTGGAAAGAATAGATGTTAACAAAATATTTTTGCCTGTCGAAAAGCAGGGCAATTGTGTAACAGATGTCACCCAAACTTATCATGCAAAAATTAAGTAAATTGTAGTCTTAATATCTTCTACTTTTATGTGGTTAATCTGCAGTCGAAATTACGCAGATATACTGTGCGCGTGTGTCAACCAGTACACGCCAAGTTAAAAATAAACAAAAACTATCGTGTATTTACAGGAAAGAAAACAAATAAAATTATGTGATGTTTGCAACAACTGTACAGGGTTAAAATCAGGTATCCATAGTTACGTCAGGAACTCCCACACACAGACCCGGAAGGCGTCGGTTGTGGGGGCTTGGGTGGCACTTTCAGGAAGTTGGTTCCAGTCAACAATTGTTCTAGGGATGAAGCTGTATTTATAGGCATCCGTTGAAGTGCTGACTCTGGAAAACCTGTCTCTGTGATATTGTCTGGATGTTACGGTTGGTCTCTTGATGTAATCTGGAATGATGACTGATGCTTCTCCATGTAAGATCTTATACAAGAGTATGAACCTGGTTCCTTTTCTGCGTGTTGCTAGGGTTGGCCAGCCAAGTGTCTGTAGGATGTTGGTAACAGTTCCTGATTCCCGAGAATAAGTTGTTGTTACTACAAATCGGGCAGCTCTTCGTTGTACCATTTCGATTTGGTTAATGTGGCACTTTTTGTATTGGTCCCATACTGCAGATGCATACTCAAGGTGAGGTCGAACTAATGTTTTGTATGTGCTCTCTTTTTTATATCTTGTGGACACTTTCCTTAATCCCTGAAACTGTTTTTACAAATTCACTGTAACATATACATAAATTATTATATCTCTACCAGCACTGAGACTACTATGTGTTATTATTAACATACTCTATAACAATATATTAAAAAATCAGTCCGTGGCGCGGAAGTAGTCAAGTAGTCAAGAAGACAGTATTATTTTTTTTCAGGGGTTGACAGGATACACGTAATCGTTATTAGTTTCAACTTCAAGGTTCTTATGCAAGCAAATTTAATAAACAATGATTTTATACAGTTTTTTTTTTTTTTTTTTTTTTTTTTTTTGGTTTTCACTTTACATAGGGCTTTATCTCTGATCTTATTTCTGTGTGCACAATTCTGATTCTACGTATTTCACCTTTATCAATATTAGGAAATCTGTTTGGACGATTCCATATACCATTATGTTTTAGGGTTTTTAGATTCAGTGTCGAGATAATGTATATTATTTAGCGTTGTCTGCGAGAAATAAATCATTTTTCTGATAAAGTAACTAAATTCAAAACCAATATAAATATAGTTAACATATATATTTTAACTGTGTAAATTGATCGGAATGTGAATGACAACATAGACCTAAAATTCTTTTGGTCTATCCCATTTAACACATGACATTTGCGCGGGAACTTCTTCCATTGTAGATATTAGGAATAAATATGTATAAATGTAACAATGGCACTTCTTACCATAGGTTTTTGTCTCGCATTGACAAAGTCGAAAAAGCGAGACTTAGGCTTTGGCAGTGTCAATAATGTATTAGTTTGTGAATAGGACAGTTTATGGTATGGCGCAGAATCAAGGTCAAAAATACTTATTTACGTATAACCATAATTCGATTTACATATATACATGATATACGTAAATCGAATTATGTTTATACTAACTTTGTACAGAAATAATTCCGTATATACATATATCAAATTACGTATATACAGAAATAATTGTGTTCAGTCTAGGTGGCCGAGTGGTCTAGAGCGCTGTTGTCTCGATATCTCAATAGCATGAGTTCGAATCCCGGCGAGGGAAGAACAATTGTTGTGCTGATATTTAGAGTAATTATGAATATAATATGTGTTTTCAGCCGTGTATCACCTTCACTGGTGATCCAATGGATGGATCTGTCGTAGAGTTGTCACTTGTAGTAGTATAACAAATATATATTTTAAGAAAATGAAAATATAGTTCTATTTCAATTAATCAGAGAAATAATAAATATTTTCCAAATTATTAATTGAAATGACAATATGAAACAGAAAGACATTATCCAAATAGAACAATTGTATAAAATTTTACCACTGCATTGAGTCTACTTATATAGTTGGCACAACTAAATATAAAAATAATTAATTGATGTACATACCTACTGTATTTTATAACGAGTAGCTAGTGATAAATCGATGTACCTCTATATGTCCACTTTATGATAACTCGAATAATTCAAGCTCTTGCCGTCTCCGATTCTCTCCACCTTTTTTAATGTAGTGATCGATAGGGAGCGTAATATAACGACTGGATTATTCGGGTTAACTTTATGAATGAAAATATATTACTCCTATGGCATCTGGAAATAAGTCGTTGAACTTGAATTTCCCATGTGGCTTTACAGAGTTATCAGACTGAATTAACAGTGACCTTGTCTAGTTTATAGACCGCGGTATATTTCTAATATGGGGCCGAAATCAATTTGCGCCAATTACCGTTTTAATAATTTATCACTTGCGCCACTGATGTTATTTTTATGGCATTAAAAGGACATTAGCTGTCAAATTAATTAACACTGAATTGATTCAAACCTGGGACATAATATACCCAAAATATATATATTGACTAGTATACTATTCCCAGTTCAAATTCTATAATTGATTAAATTTTATAACCAAGAATGAGAATGATTTTTTACCCCTTAAACTTTTAAAAGTTGTTTAAACACCTCATTCATTTTTAATCTAATGTTTTCATTCATTTTTAATCTATTGTTATATACCTATATGAAGTTATTTTCTTTTAGAACGATAGGTCATTCTTTTGAAGAAACAACCTGGACGATACCAAGTTTCAATAAAATATGCTTCAAGGCATAAAATAATGACCTGTGTCAGGTCATTATTTGTCCCTGATTAAAATGCAAACTACAGGGTACTAAAACACTTAATCCGTGTATTGTTGCCAATTGGGTCTAATTGTACTGTTTTCTATCTTTAACACTTTTAATAACATTTAGGCAGAAACAATTCTTTCCTCTGTGTATTAGGCTGAAATAAATACCCTTTACTCTATTAAATGACAAAATATTCCTATTTTCTATAAGGGAACATCAACGTTCATTAAAAGAGGAAGGGGGCTATCATATTTTTTCTCTGTTTCTCAATTTTTGAATTTCATTTGATCAATCCTGACACCCTCGGTGCGTTATACGACAAGAAACACCTTAAATATGCATGATATCTATAAGTTTAAGGGGTTCAACCGATGACATATAAAACCGTACTGGCATTGGCTATATATTTGCCAATGAAACTAATGGAGTGACAAATCAAGAAAAAGGTGCTATTTTACGACTTTAATGGACCGGCATAACTGCAGGCTGAAAATGATTTTTTGCAAAGCTAATACATTAATCTTACTTTTTCCCGGTCGTAGCCATTTCCTACGGTGCAATTTTTCATAAAATGGAAATAAAAAGACATGTTGATTTTTTCATTCAAAATGCAACTCGACAAACTATTTTACTTTTGTTTCTTTTTATAGTCATCAAACTCTTGATTTGGCATTTTATGAAGAGTTTAAGTACTAGTCTAACTTTAATTGTAAAACTATGATTTCTTCTATTTTGCCTTATTTTTGTTCGTTTTCACTTAGTTTTAAGAATATGCACTCTATTCTATTTCCATTGCATCGGTATCTTCCAAATTTTTCGCGCTAAAAGTAATAAAACTTCAATTTGTACAGTTATGGTGTATTGCCATGGCTTTATTTGGACTTGTTTGTTTGCTTTTGGCCTTGAATGTTTGTCCCTAATATTTTATTAACTATGTATTTACTTTCAGGTATCACAGATTGAATTTATTCGTTCATAGTGTGTTAATTTACGTTTTGATTGAGTTAAGCCTTCCAATTGATGTTTTATCGTGTGTTTTCTATGTTGTGATGTTATACTAT
>JAASAO010001295.1:0-25310 GCA_017311375.1 Mytilus coruscus
TTATGTGTTTTAAACAGTTTGGTTAAAAGTTTAACACTGTGAAACATTCTCTTTGTTAGGTTGCTGTTTTTTAACATATTCCCAAATAAAATTCCTTTTTTAATATCAGTTTTGACATGATTGATATATAAATATTTATCATCAGTGACAAAATCTGGTAAGTCCTAATAATAAGAGTTTTTTGGATCCTTGCATTGAAGCCATAATGCCAATATGTAAGACAAGATTAAAAAAATGAAAACTAATTCCTGAAAGTCTAATGTCTGGTGGACGTCTGATTGATGTTATTCAGTAGTTTAATAATTCTTTTGATTTTTGAGTTGAAGAGTCTCATCATGGGATTTTTGGTACAGGTGTGCGGCTAAGATTTCTACCCCCTCCCCCTATTCATATATTGATGTCATGTGAAAATCACGACCCATAAATATATGTCATTGCAAAATCATAACCCATTCATATATTTCTCAGTTATGACATATACAATTTTAACATCTTAATTTGATTTAAAAGGATAAAACAGCATATATATGTATATCTTATTGAAAAAAGAAAACTACCGACCCTTTCATATTTTACCTTGGTGAAACTGTAAGTCATTAATATATTTGACACATCCAAAAAGAGACCCATGCAAGTGTCATGTTTGTATATACCTTTATATAGGAAGAGACCACCCCATCACTCGTGTGGCTGTGCCTACCTGCAGTAACTATAATGATATCATGTTTTTCCAAAAGAATGTCTTTTTGTTGCCTACCTGCAGTAACTTAACATCATGTTTCCACAAAGAAGGTATTTTTGTTGCCTACCTGCAGTAACTAAACATCATGTTTCCACAAAGAATGTCTTCTTGTTGCCTACCTGCAGTAACTTAACATCATGTTTTCACAAAGAATGTCTTCTTGTTGCCTACCTGCAGTAACTTAACATCATGTTTACACAAAGAAGGTATTTTTGTTGCCTACCTGCAGTAACTTAACATCATGTTTCCACAAAGAAGATGTTTTGTTGCCTACCTGCAGTAACTTAACATCATGTTTCCACAAAGAAGATGTTTTGTTGCCTACCTGCAGTAACTTAACATCATGTTTACACAAAGAAGATGTTTTGTTGCCTACCTGCAGTAACTTAACATCATGTTTACACAAAGAAGGTATTTGTGTTGCCTACCTGCAGTAACTTAACATCATGTTTCCACAAAGAAGGTATTTTTGTTGCCTACCTGCAGTAACTTAACATCATGTTTCCACAAAGAATGTCTTCTTGTTGCCTACCTGCAGTAACTTAACATCATGTTTCCACAAAGAAGGTATTTTGTTGCCTACCTGCAGTAACTTAACATCATGTTTCCACAAAGAATGTCTTCTTGTTGCCTACCTGCAGTAACTTAACATCATGTTTCCACAAAGAATGTCTTCTTGTTGCCTACCTGCAGTAACTTAACATCATGTTTACACAAAGAAGGTATTTTGTTGCCTACCTGCAGTAACTTAACATCATGTTTACACAAAGAAGGTATTTTTGTTGCCTACCTGCAGTAACTTAACATCATGTTTCCACAAAGAAGATGTTTTGTTGCCTTCCTGCAGTAACTTAATATCATGTTTCCACAAAGAAGATGTTTTGTTGCCTACCTGCAGTAACTTAACATCATGTTTACACAAAGAAGGTATTTTGTTGCCTACCTGCAGTAACTTAACATCATGTTTCCACAAAGAGTGTCTTCTTGTTGTCTACCTGCAGTAACTTAACATCATGTTTACACAAAGAATGTCTTCTTGTTTTCTACCTGCAGTAACTTAACATCATGTTTCCACAAAGAATGTCTTCTTGTTGCCTACCTGCAGTAACTTAACATCATGTTTCCACAAAGAAGATGTTTTGTTGTCTACCTGCAGTAACTTAACATCATGTTTACACAAAGAAGGTATTTTGTTGCCTACCTGCAGTAACTTAACATCATGTTTCCACAAAGAAGATGTTTTGTTGCCTTCCTGCAGTAACTTAACATCATGTTTCCACAAAGAATGTCTTCTTGTTGCCTACCTGCAGTAACTTAACATCATGTTTACACAAAGAAGATGTTTTGTTGCCTACCTGCAGTAACTTAACATCATGTTTCCACAAAGAATGTCTTCTTGTTGCCTACCTGCAGAAACTTAACATCATGTTTACACAAAGAAGGTATTTTTGTTGCCTACCTGCAGTAACTTAACATCATGTTTCCACAAAGAAGATGTTTTGTTGCTTACCTGCAGTAACTTAACATCATGTTTCCACAAAGAAGATGTTTTGTTGCCTACCTGCAGTAACTTAACATCATGTTTCCACAAAGAATGTCTTCTTGTTGCCTACCTGCAGTAACTTAACATCATGTTTACACAAAGAAGGTATTTTGTTGCCTACCTGCAGTAACTTAACATCATGTTTCCACAAAGAAGATGTTTTGTTGCCTACCTGCAGTAACTTAACATCATGTTTACACAAAGAAGATGTTTTGTTGCCTACCTGCAGTAACTTAACATCATGTTTCCACAAAGAATGTCTTCTTGTTGCCTACCTGCAGTAACTTAACATCATGTTTCCACAAAGAAGATGTTTTGTTGCCTACCTGCAGTAACTTAACATCATGTTTCCACAAAGAATGTCTTCTTGTTGCCTACCTGCAGTAACTTAACATCATGTTTACACAAAGAAGGTATTTTGTTGCCTACCTGCAGTAACTTAACATCATGTTTCCACAAAGAAGATGTTTTGTTGCCTACCTGCAGTAACTTCAAAACATCAAAACAGTTATTTGTTGCCTACCTGCAATAACTATAATAATATTGTTACACAAAGATGTATTTGTGTTGCCTACCTGCAATAACTATAATAATATTGTTACACAAAGAAGGTATTTGTGTTGACTGCCTGCAGTAACTATAACATGTATAACAACATCATGTTTCCACAAAGAAGGTATTTTGTTGCCTACCTGCTATTACTATAATAATATCGTTACACAAAGAAGGTATTTTTGTTGCCTACCTGCAGTAACTATAATAACATCATGTTTCCACAAAGGTACTCCCCACTTTTCTGTAGACCACCACACAAGGCAGCTATGACAGGTTTCTCTCTTCCAACTTTGAAAATTCTGTGTGACTAAATCTACAATAAATTATACTTCAGTTTTAATGAATTCTTTAATTTGGCTCACAAATTTGTTGGCTTTGAGCCATTCCTATAAAGAATCATCGAATAAGAATCAAAGATTACAAATAAATGGCTTTGCAAACCCTAATCTCTTCGAACATAATAATCATGTTGTTGGTTGTTGCATCGTGCAGGTTTATTTTGTATGTTCTACTCTTATTACATATGTTCTAGAGGCCAAGGATATGGTATGTGTACACATAGATTGGTTAAAGCCTGAACCCTTTTATGCCTATGACAAGTCAAACTCTCTCAATGATGTCCTGGTGTCATGAACATGATGAAATAGAAGTTCCTTTGTAATATAAGTTTCTAGTGTAAGAAATATTATTTCCAATGTCAGGAACAAATATTTGTTCCTTACAGAATAAAAGGTAAAGAATATTTGATCCAATGGGAACAGATATTATGGCATTGTATATAATAAAGTTTCCAGGATAACTTCTGTTAAGCAGAACAAATATATGTCGACACTGTTTTACATAAGTGTCAGAATTTGGTGTGGTTTGTTGTACTGTACAAGTATTTTTGGTAATTCAGGTTTTATGTAATAAACAACCTACTGTGCATCCATTTTTATTTGTTGGTACATGTATTGATTTTTCAAGGTCAGAAAAATAATAATTTCAGGTTAATTAGTTTCATGGTTTTATTATTTGTGCCTATCGAAGAAATTTGTATTTTGTCTGGTGTTTAAAATGATATTTAAACCATTGAGCTTGACATTATATAAATAACACATAGCTGAGAGGGTGATAGATCAGATTATTACCCCAGAAAACATTGTCAACTGAGGTGAAGCCAAGGTTGACAATGTCTTTCGAGGTAACAATCTGCTCTATCACCCTCTCAGCCATGTGTTATTTAATTTATTATCCTGAATGTTCTGCCATTATTGTCTTTCAAATTTTAGATTGAGCGTACTTTACTATGACGTCATGTACAGCTTGGAGAAAAACAACAAAAGTGAAGCAAGATTTATTTTTTTATTTCGACAGTCTATGAAGAAGTTCTATGGCCAAAGCGTAGAACTTTCATTCAGCATTTTCTTTAAAATTAATGATGTAAATTAATTCATTGTCCTTTAAATTATCGACACGAGAGGGTGACATTCAAAAATTGTCTCCGCTGATCCATGGGATGGAGTAAATTGTCTCCCTCATATTAGTCAATCAAAATTTGGCATCTAAGCGTTAAGTATGATAAATATACATATGTACTATTTACTGTGAATTAATTTATTTTTGGTGGTTACAATTTTCATGCATTAACAAAAGTTGTATTTTCATGGATATTTGATTTATTGGTTTTACAAAAGTCTGCATACAAGCCTATAGAAAATTTGTATTTTGTTGAAAGTGGTTCACCTGTACCCCACTCCACCAAAATTAATACTTAACAAATAATGAACCCACGGTAGTACAGACAACTTCCTATTTTGAAGACTGCATACATTCAAATATCCTTCCAGGCATACCTGTCAACTGACCCGTATCCTGCGGGTGACACCCAAGAATTTCACACCCGCCGGGTCGTTAAATAACCCGGGAATTCGGAAAATGACCCGTTTTCACCCGAATTCTTGAGCCTTTAGACTGATTTCATAAGTGATTTTCCTTTGAAATACCGGCAAATTTGTAATTCTTCCTGGACAGGAAGTTCAACTAGCTGTGTTAACTGTCAAATTAAGTGACCCATTAAGTGCATGGCTTCACTTGACAGCTTTGGTGTCAAACACACTGTTAATTAACACCAATTACCTTAGCTTAAGATCATAAATAATTTGCCAATTTCAAAGTTGTTTGACAATAAAGTTGAGTTACTTCCCCTATTTTGTCACCTTTCACAATATACTCCCTAATTTTATGTCTTTTTGTAAAAGATTAAATCTAAAAGAAATTGAATGCAAATACATATTAGAATATTTTTACATTAGAACAATTAAAAAAATTTTGAAAATTATTTTTTATCTCTACTTCCTTTAAATGCTTATTATTTTTTTTTTATCATATTTCAATATCAACAAACTTTATCACACTGCACATGATGATACATAATTAGGAAAAAGAAGCTTGAGAATTGATATAAAACTATAAATGAAACAAGAAGAGGGGTATGGCTTGGCTTGAAATGACAATGTATAACACATTAATATTTCAATGGCTTATTATGCAATGAAAAATTAAATTAAAAGTTTTAATTTATCTTCAGTTAGTACTTAACCATGTGAACATATTTTGAAACTGTTCGATTTTTAAAAATATAAAGAAATGTCCCCTAAATACTTAAATTCAGCTGAAAAAAACTTTGTACGTGTTATGACCTGAGATTTTCTCCTTCAAAATGCAGGTCATCACCTGCATTCCATTTTCATAGGTTGACAGATATGTCCAGAAGGTTTATTGTGTTGTTTTTTTTTTAATTTTAAGTTGTCATCCAATTGACAGTGATTGATATTTGAGCACATAAAAATTATGATTTTTAATTTTAAAAATTGCTTCGCCAAGCGCAGCTGGATTTCCAGAGGTCCAACCCTGAACAGTTCAGGCAAAATGGACACAATATTCGCTTGATACAGGTCTGAATTTGGATTGTGATTAAATATTTGACACATAATAGGTTTCTGACACAGGATAACTGTAGTCAAAGAACTTAGAATTGGTTATATGATTTGAATTTGTTTTCAATTTCTTACTTTTGTGCAATACACTGTGCTGTTGCACAATTCTTAGTAAATCTGTTTTAAGACGATATACAAAGAATTAGCAATTGTGACACACAATTTTTCTTTTGAAAATTGACAATTTCTTAAATGTTGAAGAAATATTGACCCCACCAAATTTTTTTTTTCCCCCCTCCTTTTTGCCAATAAAAATATTTAAAGAAATTTTCTTTTAATATTGAAATCTTGAGGATAAAAATTGTCCCCATCCCCAAATTTTACCCCCAATTTATTTTTTAACCTCCCCTTTTTCCAAAAAATTCTTTCCCTCAAGCTATGGTCATAATCTCAATTCAATTTTCCAATGGAGTTTTCAACCATAAAACCCATTAAAACACATCATAAAAGTATTAAAATAGAAAATGACATACATAATCATGGCAAAATTAATATACCTTCATCAGCATTTAATAGTAACTTCTAAAAATAAATTGACAGCTAATCACCTCAAGACAATACAACATTTCTTTTAACAAAACCATTGTAAGGAGGTAACTCTTAATGCTAAAAACTTTCATGACTACATAATTTAAAAGCAATGTAAGGAGGTGATTCAAATATAACATTGTATTATTATTTTTAAATTCTATTTAATGTTTATTAAATCAAACAAAACAAATTTTATAGCCTTAAGACCAAAATTTGGACCAATTTGAAAATGGGCCCAACAACCAAATACACAGTTAGATTTTGCATAAGAAAATTATGTAATTCTTATAGCTTGAAAAATTGTAATACTTGTAGCAAAAAGTCCCATCGTATAGAATCAAAGCTTTCTCAATATCATGAATCAATCGAATGCTATCCCTTATGTAATGCTTAATGGTCCAATACCTATTTCATAGATATCCAAAGACCAATACTTAAGTAATTGTCCATTAACCAGGAAACCCTTGTTTTCCCCCTTTTTTGCCCCTAATTCATAAACGGTTTGAGCCATAACCCCTGTTAAAAGGCTAATTTTAATATTATTTGTGTAATAGACATTACAAGAACTTTGACTGTGACACCTGTTAACCGTTAAATAGTTATATTTTCTTAGCATCTGAATGAACTCTATAGAACTGTCGCAATTAATTAGTGCTATTTATCTATGGCCATAAAGTCGCCACTGAAGAACACTTAAAGTTTCTGGTTATTTTAATATGTTTAACATTCAAAGATAAAGACAGATTTAATGTAGATTCTGGTCAGTTTTAAGGTTGTTGCTCGATGTGAAAAGTTGGTTACATGTTTGCAATATATAAATATTGTATATGAACTCGATGTTGTCTTTTTAATTAATATTGAGGTGTAACACCCCACAAAGCCAATCCTAACCATCCCTTTGTGGTATGGAAACTTGTGGTATAATTTCAAAGAGATCCATACACTGTTCCACAAGTTATTGTCTGGAAACTAGAAAAATGCTTTTGGGCCCTTTTGGCCCCTAATTCCTAAACTGTTGGGACCATAACCCCAAAATCAATCCCAACCTTCCTTTTGTGGTACAAACCTTGTGTTTAAATTTCATAGATTTCTTTTTACTGATACTAAAGTTATTGTCTGAAAACCAAATGTCTTTGGATGACGCTGACGCCAACGATGACGACGTGATACCAATATCGACCAAATTTTTTGCAGTCATATAAAATTCATGTGATTTGGTCAAGACTATTTCAAGTGAGAAATATAGAACTACTTATCATACAACTACATTCTGTTAAACAAACAAGAAAATATCTATTTGGATTAATCACCATTTTCAAACTCAAATTTTGATTATTTGTTTGATACTTTTTATTATAATGAGATAAAGGTCACACTGACCCTTTCAAAAAATATTACCATTGACAGGGAAGTGTCCAGAAAATGAAATAGAGGTTCAGATAAGTAACATACTTCTTAATGTCTATGTCTTTTTATGGTCACATATGCATGTACCTTGTATATTTTCTGTCTCCAATTTCTCTCCTGATATACTCAGACTGCTGTAGTACTAACAACACCTTATCTACCAGGAACATCACTTGTCTGGTAGGATTTTGTTCCAACATGGCACTGATAGTCATACAACTGATCAAAGTTTTACCAGTTCCTGAAAAATACAAACATGAGACCTCAATTAGTGTCTGATGGTAGAAAATCTTTGAAAAATTCCTGAAAAATAGCAAAATGATGATCAGCATGATAGACCAATGTATACGTGCTACCACTAAAATACATAAGTGCATTCTTACAATAGATTTTATTGTGATTTCCATCCTGTAATTTGTTATTCTAGGTGAGGGAAGTGGGTTAAGCATTAGTAAAACAAGTATTATTTATGCAAATTTTGAAGTGCACAAGATGGAAAATCTTCCATGGTAGTAAATATTTACATAATAAAAAGCGAAGGGAGCTCACGTCAATAGATATAAACAATTCACCAAAGTTTCATGCATATTATTTAAAGCGTTTTTGAGTTAATGTCCAACATGTTGACAACGGACAGACAGACGGACGGACGGACAACGGTATACCATAATACGTCCGTAAACGGGCGTATAAAAATAAGGAGATCAGGTATGATTGCCTCTACATGTATTTGTAATTTTATTGAGGTGTAAAAGTGTTGACTGAGACATATTTTGTATGAAACACTTCATACTAAATATGTGAGCAGGTACATGTACAATGCTTTTACAACACTTTAAAATTACAAAAAGAAGCACTCAATTCTTATAATTCTATTTTTATGCTACAAAATGACAACCATGAAATAATAGTGAAATCAAGCCTTTCGTTTATTTTTCTATGCATTGTTTTAACTTTGTTACGAAGAGCATGTGCTGTCATAGATATTGCATTTTACAGCAATAAAATATAAATTTTCAATGCCTAGTCCAATAAAAATTATGGAATCATATAAAAATTTAAGTAATTGTTATTATAATTTAGTTTATCAATTCAATACCTGTTGGTAAAAACAAACTCTGTCACTGTCCATGGCCTTATTGAAAAGTTCTATCTGATAACTTCTAGGTGTGGTTGTAGTTAACTGAAATCCTATCCTACCATAATCATTCATGCTCTTAACAGTTGGTGGGTGTTCCTCTCTGGAGCAGTTTCTTTAGCAGCTTTCTCACAATGGCGCTGTCCACGTATATGTTCCTTGTAACTCTTCTCTGCATTCATTGGTCTCTTGCATGTTAAGCAGTAATAAGCATAAGGACTACCTTGGGATGGATTTTGACCAGTAACTTCACAGGATAAGGGTGTTGTGCTTGAGCAAAATTATTCTGTATAACTTCCAGTGATTCATCCGAGTTATCTATGATATTTTTTCATGGGAGCATCTCCCAACACATTTTCTGTCACAGCATTTAAACTAAGTTCAGAAAGGCTATCAAGAGATGTATCTGCCCCACTAAGGAACTTTGTTTACTTTTACATCTGTTTTTAATGGCTCTAGCTTCTTCAGAGCCAGAAGATTTTCGTGACCCAGATGATTTACTTGGGATGAAACTGACAAATCAGATTGCTCAGACACAATAAAATATTTATCTCCAAACATTGGTAGTTTGTTACAAGTTTTCTCAGGAATAACTATCTCCTTTTCTCTTTGTTCTTCTCTATCTGACTCTGACAAACTGGATTCTGTTGTACTGTGCTCCGAGTCACTCTCCTCAGGGTTTTCACTGTCAATACTATGTAAATCATTAGAAATTTGTTTAAAGGTAGACTTACATGACTTAAATTGAAGACTTTTGATATCTCTTCTTTGTCAATTGATGCTGATGCAAGATTGAAATCACTTTTCTATGCATAATAGGTGATTTCTCTATAGATGGAATGGTTTTAACATTTGTCTGCTCATCAGTAAGATGAGGATATTGATTGACTTCAGCTTGACCTCTAATGTTTTTGTCAGATAAATTTGTTGTGAACACATTTGGTCGTGCCATTGTAAACATTGATTTTTCATCATCTATTTTTAAAACAGATTCATCATCTCTCAACGATCCAAGGGTAAGGTGTGATACCAATGAAGTACTGAATGGCACTAAGGAAGGCAAATCTTCATTTGAATTTGAATTTAAAACCCCATTTTTGATGACTGGATTTGCTGGCAACTCTGCTACTACCTCAGAAGCATTGATACCATTTTGAGTTACTGCATTTATTCTGATGTCATATGTTTCCTTAGTTACAGATGTTGGTGGTAAATACTCTGCCGGTGGCAATGTGACTGCTGATGATGATATCCCATTGACTTTAGGTAAAGGTATGACACAACTAGGAGTAACAATGGTGGAAGACTTTGTTAGGAAATTTGCTTGATTAAACTGACTGCCTACATATTTTCCAGGCATGGGGTTCTGCTTTTCTGTTACATTTTCATTATAGCCTCGTCCTAAATTATGTCCAAAGTTTTGTCCTAAATTTTGACTTATTTGTCCTTGTTGAGGATTAAACCTTCTGTCTGTATCAAAACCAGTCTGTTGATTTACAATGCCTGTTGTACACTGTCGTATCATCTTTTCTTCCTGAGCTTTATGTTTTGGAGAATTTTGTGAGTTTCCAGCTGTTGTTGTGAATTAAGTTTGCAGTTACAAAACTACAAGTGAACCATTTGGTGTTATCTGACGTGTCAACTGTTCTAACAGGAGGCTCATTATAAGCACTTTTACTTGAAGTGGCCAGACCAGCCTTCTCTGTGTGTTTTTGCTTGCTAGATGTTGCTGCATGCTTTCAGGTCCACTACAAGTTATCTGACATATCTCACAAAACATTGGTACATTTTCTGTTATCCCTTGTAGCCAACGATGTTTAGCTTTTGCATGATTTTTGCCTTTTAGATGACTATCTGCATGAAGTTTAGATGTTAGTTCTATTTTACACACATTGCAGTAACCTCTGGAGCCATTAAATGTATATTCTTCCCTCCGTTCCCCTTATATCTGACCTGGCTGAAATACCCGTGGTAACTGACGGTTTTACTGCTTGAGCATTTTCATTTTGAATGTTTAGCTCCACTTAGATGCTGATCTGCATGCACTTTTGATGTCAATTCTAAATTACAGAGATTACAAAATCCTTGTTTTCCATTAAATGTGTATTCCTGGCTACTTGTACTAGACTGACGAGCTACAGGATCTACATCTTGTACTAGAACTTGGACATTCATTGCATTTTTGCCTTGTGATGTTTAGCACCTTTCAAATGTTGATCTGCATGTTGTTTGGAGGTCAGTTCAAGGTCACATATATTGCAATATCCTCTGCTACCTGCAAATGTGTAATCAGGTTCTTCAGATTTTTAGGAGTTGGCTTTAATACTGGAGACATAGGGCTTAATTTTGGCATGTTTAATGGTTTATTTTGAATGGGAGCATGAAAGAATGTGGTGGTATTGTCAGTGGGGATAACAGCTCAGCACTATTTTAGTAAGACTTAAATCTGCCTGCATCCAGCCTTCCTTTGCTTGTTTATGTAATGCACTATTAAGATGGGCACTTGCTTGCTCTATAGATGTAAGCCTCAATTTACATACATTGCAAAATCCACTCTCCCCCTCAAATTCATATTCAACCTCTTCATGAAGTGGTGATGATAACGAAACAGTGCTAAATTGAGCTCTCTGCTGGCTTTCAGGCTGAACTTTTGACATACTTCTAGTTTCATTTTTTTTTCGTAGAAACCATGCTTCTTTTGCTTTTTTATGTTTAGCTCCTGAAAGGTGTTGATCTCTGTTCTTAATAGATGTAAGCTCTACTTGACAAACATTACAAAATCCAGTGGATATATTAAATGTGAACTCTACATCTGCATCTCCATATCCTGACCTCTTTGATAAATTTTCTAAGACTGATTGAGGCGGTGTTTCATTCTGCAGTTCTAGTTGAAAATTCTGGAATAATTTATCAAGATCATCTCCAGATTTTGGCTGGTCGGTTTGTAAACATGAAGATGTGAAACTATTTCCTTCATTCAATGACAATTTCATACTTAATTGTGCTTCAGGATTTTTAGTTATATGAAAATTTCTGATATGCAACTCTGAACTTGCATCGTCGGAAAAGTTATGTTACATGCATTACACTTTCTAGTTTGTTGAGGGTGCTTTGCATTTGGTTTGACTTTTTCTTGTGTTTTTCACCATTAAGGTGTTGAGATGCATTCTCTGGTGATGTTAAATCTATCGGCAGGCGTGACAATAGCCACGTTTTCCATCAAAATCATATGGTCTCCTGCAGTGTCATATTGCTCGGATGACACTTGAAACTGTTGCGATTTGTCCATCTTTACCTTATGCCTTGGACTGGCCATATGTTCCATAAATGATTTTGGCCCATTACATTGTTCACTACAAATTCTACAGAAGAAATGATTCAATGAATCACATTGTAAGCTAACTTGTTTAGCCTCAGCCTCCTTATGCTGTTGACTTGAATAATGAGCTTCAGCACTATAAGCACTCGAGAAGGGACCTTTCTGGCATATCTTACAATATTTTGGGACCTCATTAACAGAGAGTGACATCTTTAGTCCTTACTCTTCTGAATTTCTCATTTAAAATCTACTTTCACTTTCAATTTGTCCACTTGACAAGAAAGTTTGTACTGGTGTTTATAAGTGTACTTTTGCATTTTATTCTAGCTTCAATTGGTTTTTGGAACCATCTTGGTTTTTATTTTTAAAGAACCAGCTAGAATGCATGGTACCAAATCATCTGATATGTCTGCAGGCCAGGCTGGAAATCCCCTTACCAAATACGAAGCTAAAACTTATACCAATATGTAGATATTTTCTTATTGGCTTGTAAAATAGATAGCAGTGCAATATAAATTTGTTTGTAGATATGAAAATACACAAGTGGTTTCGTTTATCATATTTGAATAAAAACTAAGTTACGAAAATAGTACCAGCTTCATTTACATTATTTTGACAACCAGCAAGATGGCGGACACGGGACTGGTGAAAAATAATTACAAGTCAAATCAAGTAATTACATCGAAATACGTTCAAGTTTTCTTCTTCTTCAGTTTGCATTTCAGTTCACCACCTTGTGTTTTTTCGAACTGCAGTCTAGGCTAGTGAATATTTGTTTGTTCGATAAGTCTGTGTAATTCGTTTTTTAAAACGTTAATTAAAACAGTTTTGAAAGGGTACAAGTCAAATCGGCACCTGGTTAAACCGGTATAGGGTCAAATCGGCACCTATTTAAAGTCAATTCGGCATCTGATAATATTTTTTTATAATATGAGGCAGGCATAACATGTGAAAGGGGACGAAGTCTATGAATTTTTTTTTTTAAATTCAAACATATTTTAACTTCAAAATGTGTCAAAAAAGAAACGGAAATACTGTAACGTTTCCGATTTTGGTTCTGTTATTAGGGATTTTAGTTGTGACGTTATTTATGTTATGACGTCATATTCAATGTAAACAAAGAAACGCTATCATCAGGTAATGTTTTTTCATATCAAAGAATTATTAAAAATGAAATTGGTATTGTGTTCCTTCTTACATTTTACTAGACTGATAAATATATATTTTACTCAAAGTCTCATGACAACGAGCAGGAAGAAGGAAGTAGATTTCTGCGCAAATGCGGGAAAATAAAAAAGTCTGAAAAAAACAGTTAATGATTTTGAGTTCATTAGTAGAATGAAAATTTCAGGAATTTTTCCTGTTTTTTTTTTTTTTTTTTTATTGATTTTTCTACTGTAATAGGGGACTTTGTCCCCTTAATATATATGAATAATTCTAAATATGTCTGTAGGACTCAAATCTATGGTAGGTTCAAAATCTTTGGCAGATTCCTAATCTATGGCAAATGTGACGTCATACCATCCCAAATCTATGGCAGATTTTTTACAATCCTAATCTATGGCAAGTTTTTTAATTTCATAATCTATGGCGGATTTTTGTTGTCTCCAAATCTATGGCAAATTTTGTGCAAATGGAAACAATGCAATACATATACGATCAATGACTTGTCTTAAACAAGTGGAAATGTACGACAACGGGAGCATGTCTATAAACTGTTGTGAAATAAACATTCGGAATTTCCATAATGGTCAACCTAATCGTGATGGCAACCAAAAAATTTCGTAAATGATGAATTAATTCATATACCTTAATACAGACTTCAAGATTGAAATGATGTACCCCTTAAAAAAATAAACATTTTCTAATCTGTGCATGGTAACTGTTTAACCCAACTAGTAAGTCCCTTCACAAAGAAGAAGGCAGTTTTTTACATAAAAAAAAATAATAAATAAAAATTTGTAAGGGTTCAACAAAAATGGGGAAAAAATTATTAAAAGTTTTCCTCTTTTGATTGTAAGAACTTCTGTCCAAGTTTGATAAAAACCCAGGATTGTTAATGAATCTAATAAATGTTTTTAAAACTTTAATTGCAGACTGTATGTAATGTTAACTTGAAGAAAAACTAAGTCCATTTATAAGTAATTTACAGAAAAACAGGAAATAAATGTTTACCAAATTTCCTTCTAGAAACTAGCTTTTGATCATAAACAAGCTTCTGTCCAAGTTTGGTACAAATCCAACATACACCGTAGTTTTTAAGAAAGTTATTAAAATTTCCAAAACTTTTACCACAGAGTGAATGCTATATTAACTTGCAGAAAAATTCTGTCCATGTATAAGAAAAATACGAATAAACAGGATTATATTTTTTTACAAAATTTACTTCTGGATACTATCTTATGATTATAAATAAGCTTCTTTCCAAGTTTGGTAGAAATCCAGGATAATTTAAGAAATTTATTTAAATTTCAAAAACTTTAACCACAGATTGAATATTTGTGGAAGCCGCCGACGTTGAGGACGTTGAGGACGACGACAGAATGTAGGATCCCTATGTCTCGCATTTGCGAAAAAAAGTGACACTCGACAAAAATGAACAGTTTGAATTTTCAAATAATATTAATTTTATCGTCAATACATCTTTTTTATTTGATGACGAATTAAATCAAATTGGTGTCTGGTAATTTCATCTTTCACTTTATAAACTTTGCCAGCTGTAGACAGAAAAATATTTACTATAACTCCTTTTCTAAAATATCCTGTACAGAAAACATCAGTGCCTTTATTCATCGCAGGCTTTGGCCGGTACAGCACATTTTGTCCCTCTTCAGGATAAAGCGCCACATCTTCCTTTAAACCATCCGCAAATTGTTTTCGAGGGAAATACCTTCATCTGCAATGGTGTTCAAAGCTATGGGTTCCGCCATCGTTTGCAGCGGTGGCGATGTAATATGGCGTTATTTAATTGTGACGTTATATGTTACTCTTTCCCCTGGAAAATTATGCAATTTAAAGATCTGACATAGATTTGGAGAAAACAAAAATCTGCCATGGACTGATTTGTTTGACGTTTGTAACGTCATATTTGCCATAGATTAGGAATCTGCCATAGATTTGGAACCCGCCATAGATTTGAGTCCTACATGTATAAATTATGTTCAATTTTTATTATTTTTAAAAATTTTGGGGTTGGGATTTATTTTATTCGTAACATTGTTTAAAAATCATCGCAGGTTATTAACTAGCAGTTAGAATTCATAATTTAATTGTTTCTCAACATTTTATTACTTTTGTTTTGATTAGTTTTCTATTCCTCTAATTAATAAATATCATTTATCCATTAAATAATCAACATGTTTTGCCAATGCTCAGGTGTCATTTTGTGAATGAATGAATGATTTTAATCTCATAAAGTAGTACATAGCTACAGAGAAAATAACAGTTCATATAAAATACATATTTTGTTTCGCATGTGAAAATAAATAACAATATACTAGTATTACAGTTCCTCTAACCAGGAGGACAGTCTTTCACTGATCTGTATCGTATAGATCTACACAATTTTTCTAGTTCAACAACATTTTCAGATGAGAATATATGATATATGATGGTAAATTTAATAATGTTAGCATTTTTTTTACAATAATGTGGTAAATATTTTTCTATTTCTATGTTGAAAAAATTGCATGACATAATGTAGTGAAATTCATCGCCAATATCTGCAGAGCTGCAGAGGTGACAAGACCTTTCCGATCTCGGAATAGTTTGCCACCTTCCTGTCTCCTCTGGCAAACTATGATTTCTGCATCTAAATTTACACAAAGTATATCAAAAATTAAAAGGCAAAATTGACAAATACTTTTCAACTTTAAATTCAATCTTGTAAATTCTATAACATAAACTTTTCGAGGATTGATGTAAATCTGCAAACCAGTCTTGTCTAAATTGGTCTTTTAGCTTTTGCTCAATACTTAATTTTATCCATATTTTGTTAAAATAATCTTAGCAATGCCATACATTTGACATGCCACATTCATCAAATATTTTCTTAATAAATAACATCCATTTATTTCCAATACCATAATTGTTATAATTAATGTATTATACTTTATAAAGTATACAGGATCATTTATCTTCATTTGTATTATCAAGAAGGTGACACCAAAAGTTGATCATTCGTAGTTTAGCATATAAAGAAATGGGGTATCTCCCAAGTTCTCCATAAATCAAAAAATATGAGTCGAGTTTTTTATTTTTAAAATGTGATTACAGAATTTCAAATGCACTCTCTCAAGTATATCAAAATTTTCGTATCCCCAAATTTCAGCCCCGTATAGAAGAATGAGTACAAAGCTTTATCAAACATTCAATCAATAAGTGATTCAATCTGCTCTTCTTGATAACACGGTACATAGCTTTAGTTTAGCTTTAGTTGCTTGGTCTTGTAAATATTTCCTAGTTTCGAAAAAAGATGCATTTCTAGAGAAAATAACACCAAGGTATTTATAATGTTTAACACTCTCTATTTCTTCATTTTCAGTATAAAACTTCAAATTATTTGATATTCTTCCTTTTGTAAAACCATCACTTTGGTTTTGCTAACATTTATTTTAATTTCCAATTATTACAATACTGTGAAAAATTATTTAAAAGTAACTGTAAATCTGAACTTGATTCAGCAAGTAAAATAGTATCATCGGCATATAATAATACAAACAGTTAATGGTATATATTTAGTTCATTTTCAATATCTAATGTTAAAGATTGTACACCACTAATGTTAACATTTTCTAAATACTGCTGCAAAGCGTTCAAATATAAAAAGAATAACAGAGGAGAAAGATTTTCCCCTTGTCTAACACCAATTTCACTAGCAAACATGTCAGATAAATTATTATTATGTACAATACGTGATTTAACATCATCATACATATTTTTAACAACTCTAAGAAACTTTCCTTTTACATTATTCAAAAGGAGTTTATATATTAAAGAATTACAGTGTACAAAATCAAAAGCCTTTTCAAAATCTACAAAAGCGCACAAAAGCTTTTTCTTTTTAACACTGAGAAGTTCAAAAAGTGCATATCGAGAAAAAATATGATGTAGAGTAACCATGTCGGAAGCCGGCTTGATTTGCATTTAATATATTCAATTCATCAACGAAAAAAACCCAACTTGTCATTAAGAATAGATGTAAATATTTTCCCCAAGCACGACAATAAAGTTATCGGTCTATAATTTCTTGGATCTAATTTGCATCCCTTGTTCTTAAATATTGGTATCACATTACCAATAAGCCAGGCTTCCGGCAATATACCTATATCAAAAATAAGATTAAACAATTTTATGTATATACATGTATCAATCATACTGTCTAGAGATGAAGCAATGTATTCATTAATTATTTGTACAATATAGAAGATTTATGCATATATAATAAATGCCATTTCGTTCTATATGACAAATTTATATGTGTTATTTCATACCATATGGAAGATAATCTGATTTATATATATGCATTTTTGAATCATATAATACAATGACAAAACCTCCACATTACCTACAAAATGTTTTTATCTTTATTGATTATTTAACCTTCTCATTATTTGCTGCTAAGCACAAAGTATTAATGAGTAAGAGTTGTCGACTCGACGTCAGAAGAGTGTGTCTGGGTAGGGTGGTAATGTCTTTTTGTGCTCTGTTACCTTGTGAATTAACATGTTAAAAATCCAACTCAGGGAGTCAGTGATGTACAAAGCAGAGTCAATATTCATATCTCATTAATATGTTATTGTCCTGGATTTATTTGGCCATTGCTACATACCTGCCAACATTTTAAAATGCCCATGGGGGTTTTGTATGCAAAATATGGTTCTTATAATCCTACAAAACCTTCAAATGTATTTTAATGCTGTTTTTTTTTTTTTTTTTGCTTCTTCATACTTTTACAATCCTATACAAATACAATACAAATATTTTATTGGCACTAACACATTATTACAATAATTGACAAAGGTCCATATTTCAGTATACATTATAACAATGAATACAGCATAATGAAATAATATGTTATAATTAAAAGCCAAAATCTCATTTCTATATACCAGACATTTATGTATATAAGAACTTGTCACTTTCAGGACTTTTAAAGAGTTGCTATTAATGCAACGTTTCATTTTAGCTGACTCTCACTACAACTTGTAGGAAGTATATTTAATATAATAGTTTTAAAGTTTATTCTGTAGTTAGAAAATTTTCACAATTCAGTAAAAGTGATTTTCATCTTCTACCTCACCCGATTTACATACATTACAAACTCATTCATTGGTGGGTAAACCTAAATGTCGCCTTTTTCTATAGCAAGATTGTGTGCATTCAATCTTATTTTACACAGAGATGACCTTTCTAATTTATTACTTAGAATATCAACATAAGAACTACGCTGATTTGAATTATGAAATTGTTGATAAAATTTTAGTTTGGATGAATTGTAAATTTTGATAATTGATCCTCGTGCACTGATCAATCACTCCTTGTTTAATACTTGGTAGATATTGTTTAATAGAAAAGTTTCCCCCAGCTAGGTTTGAAAATCCTAGATTGTTTAAAATAGAATAAAGTTTCTTTGTCCAGGGGTTATTTTTTTCAGTTGCCAGAAAAATTTTGGATACAAGTGTGTTTTCAGACCTTAAAATATGTTCAAAAAATTTAATAGAAGAAAATGTGATTTTTGACCACAATGGTAGCCTGCCAAGTTCAGCTCTACAAGCAGCATTAATTGCTTTGCAATGAACACCTAGAATTTCTTTTATGAACTTCATATGGAATTTTTCCAAAATGGAATTGTCTCCCGAATTATCAAAAACACCCCAAACTTCACTACAATACAGCAAGATGGGAATTACTAATGAATCAAATAATTATTCTAAAAGTTAACAAGGATTATCCAATCCTATTGTTTTCTTAATCTTAAAACATGCTTTCCTAGCTTTTTCCATTAGTAAGGATACAGCTAAATTAAAATTGCCATTACACTTTAACATTATCTCCCAATATTTGGAGACGGTTTGTATGGCATTATTATTATAGGTAAACTCATTTAGATATGTTTTACCATTAGAATTAAATACTGATACCTTTGATTTTTGTACATTAACATGTAGTTTCCAATTCGAGCAATATGTACCAAGAATACTGAGACTGATTTGTAAACCAGTTTTGCTTTCTGATAGTAATACAATATCATCAGCATATAATAAACAATTTACAGACAAATCACCAACTCTAACTGGCTCACAGTTACTATTGATTAAATCTTTTACGACATCATCAATAAAATATACATGTAGCCATGGTAAAATTGATTGTTATGTTTTAAATTGAGGACAAAATTGCTCTCTCAAACTTTCCATTTATGAGCTTGCATGGGGGAAATCCCCCGCAAATAGTGACAGTTGGCAGGTATGCTGTTGACTGGACGTTAAACAACAATCCATCACCATGATCTCTCTCAATAGCTGACAGATGAGTCAGTACTAAAGAGTCAAGCTTTTTTCCATACTAAAATAGTTTTATCTTGAGTCCTTGACATTAATATGAATCCCAGTGTTCTCTCCAGGTCCTTAAAGCACTGTGGTACCCTGGTGATAAATTTTCTACCATGGTGCTATATTGGATGATTTTATAATAGAATGTGTAGGGCCCATGGTGCTATATTTTTTTTGGAAAATCAGTGCTAAGTTTATTTCCATGCTGCTATTTGAAAATTCTGGGGAGAACACTGAATCCCTGTTGAATATTATACGAAACTTAATTTAACACTTGCCATATATAAATTATTTTGTTATATGATTAAAATCTACACCAAAACTATTTCAGGTTCATGTAAACTGAATGCATTAGATATGATTGAATTTTTACTTTTCTAGGCCATCAAATCATTGCTGGAGAAATGTGGCATCAAAAAAGATAAAGATGTGGAAGAGCTGTATTTATCAAATCAGTAAGATCTCAGGGGCAATTTCTGTATTTATCATATCAGTAAGACTTCAGTGGCAATTTCTGTATTTATCAAATCGGTAAAATTTCAGGGGCAATTTCTGTAATTAATCAAATCAGTAAGATTTCAGGGGCAATTTCTGTATTTATAAAATCAGTAAGATTTCAGGGGCAATTTCTGTATTTATCAAATCAGTAAGATTTCAGTGGAAATTTCTGTATTTATAAGATTTAGTAAGGTTTCAATACTTATTACAATTAGTAAGACATGTAGCAGAACCAATTTCTGTAAAAGAGGATGAAAGATACCAGAGGGACAGTCACACTCATAGATTGAAAATAAACTGACAACGCCATGGCTAAAAATAAAAGACAAACATACAAATAATAGTACAGAAGACACAACATAGAAAACTAAAGACTACAACACGAACCCACCAAAAACTGGGGTGATCTCAGGTGCTCGGAAGGAAAGCAGATCCTGCTCCACATGTGGCACCGTTGTGTTGCTTATGTTATTACAAACCGTAAATAGTCTAATTCGGTAGGTCACATTTGTGAAAAGGGAAGGGTATTGTAGTTACGACATATAGGTGCCACATGTGGAGCAGGATCTGCTTACCCTTCTGGAGCACCTGAGATCACCCCAGTTTTTGGTGGGGTTCGTGTTGCTTAGTCTTTAGTTTTCTATGTTGTGTCATCTGTACTATTATTTGTCTGTTTGTCTTTTAATTTTGGCCATGGCGTTGTCAGTTTGTTTTCAATCTATGAGTTTGACTGTCCTCTGGTATCTTTCGTCCTCTTTATAAGGAACATATCCGATATCATTTGTGAAACGGTTATTCCATAACAGTCAACCAACTCATGATGGTGTCTGTAAAATTTACGAAGGGATGATTTCAACTTCACCATTTGGAACTCTTGGTTTAATTAAGCTTCCTTGTGAGCAGCAATCCTCTATCAAGGAAATCATGATAGGAAATACAAGCCCGGGAATATCGTATCAATTGGGAGATATATACTCTGTATGCAGGCGCTGCTGGAATGTTGCTACATAGAAATGGAAAGTTCACAATTGGGAAGATGAAATCATCTATAAATATTGTAGAAGACTGTACTTTGAACTATAATGGTTTACTTTTACAAATTGTGACTTGGATGGAGAGGTGTCTCATTGGCACTCATACCACATCTTCTTATATCTATATGACATCATATAGATCATATTTTTCAGTAGCGATTTCTGTATTTGTGAAATCTGTGATATTTCAGGTGCGATTTTCTGTATTTTTCTGATTCAGTAAGATTTCAGAGGTAATTTCTAATTTTATTAAATGATATGAGCAAATAAGCCCTAATACGGATAAATCAGCATGTGCAATACTGATGAAGTTGACCTGTCGATATAATTCAAGAGTTAATATTGCTTTTCGGACAGGGCCAATACGAAAAAAAGCCGTATTGGCCCATGGGCTAATACGGTATGTTCACTTCCGGTTTCAATTTTCTTACGCCTTACTTAACTTTGGACATATCGTTTTGCATAAAAACATTTGCATTATATTTTTTTTAACTTAAAATCATAAAATAAAAAGTTTAAATGATGTTCAGTGTTTTGTAACGTATTGAAGTCTTGAAACGGAAATATTTCACAGCCTTTTCGAGTACGACTTTCAATTATTGACACTGTTTCTTTTCCGTTGATCAATCATCAAAATGCAGACGATCCAAGAGTAAGAATAGTTAAACTGTCTGATTTATTCTTCCCAGCTACTTTATATTTGCTAGATAAAATGAATTGTAATAGCATAATATTAAGTACTTGGACGAGAAATCAGAAATTACATCTGACAATGTTGACAAAAAATCGATGGACATGAATGAAAAGACAAGTTCAGATAAGAAATTCTGTATCTTCTTCACGGTAAGTTTCTTAGCTTATTCTTATTAAAAGAGTTAAAATCATTTAATAAAAGTGTTATGAACTGGCTGTTTCTGTATTGGCCCTCTTATAGATTCTCGATCAACTGTATTGGCCCTCGACTCTTCGAGTCTCGGGTCCAATACAGCTAACCTCGAATCTATAACAGGGCCAATACAGAAACAGCCAGTTAATAACACTATAATATAAAAACTTCAAAACTGTACAATGTATTTATCAAATCATTAAGATTTTAAGAGTGATTTCTAAACTTCAAAACTAACCAATATTTATCTAATACTTCATTCTGGAAATTCTGATAAGTGAATTTCATATTTCAGAGATTTGACAACAGTTTTTTATTTAAAAAAAATATGAAATGTTGAAGACTTTATGTTTATATTCTGCATTTCAGAGATCTTTCAGAAGTTGTTGATTTAACCAGATTTAAATTCTTGAAGATATTATGGTTAAATGCAAATAAGGTATACTTATATAGAGACAAACAGTTTTTTTCTAAATAACTGCCGATCATGGTTTGAGTTTCCACAAAACTTTGATAATGTGCAATAAATGAAATTGAAATAAATTTCTTTCTTCTCTTTTTATTTTAAAAAAACTAAAGTAAATGACATAATTTTGGATTCTGCTGGCAGTGATATAATTATACAAGTAAAATCGTATCTAATGGGAGATAATCCACTTTTCTACTTCGCTAACAATGACATATTAATGGAAATTTCTTCAATTTTCATTTCTTCATGTGTGTACATATCTGGTAAAATGTGTCGACTAGGGTAAATAATACTATTTTTTAAATTGTCACACAGATAAAGTCATGTCTACAAGATAATGGTGTTCAGAACTTCAGATTTCACCTATGTTTATGATGTTTTACAAATAACGTTACCATATTGGTTGTTTTCTTTTAGCTAAGAAGTATTAATTGTTTGACTAACAACTTCCTGTTGAAAGAACTCCATCTAGAGAACAATCAGCTAACAACAATCCTTGGAAAGTTACGACATCTGACCTGTCTTGAGGTTTTAATGTTACATAACAACCAACTCACTAAACTAGAGAGAGTTGCTAAAGAATTCAACAAAATGCAAACTTTACACACTCTTAGTAAGTGCCCTGTTATTATTTGTTAATCTGTGACTGCTATCCTAATTCTGAACCAGATTTGTAGAATTTTCACGCTTAATACATGCAAAGTAAGACCTTACAATAATAAATAGTCAGAAGAAATTTTATGAAATCTATGTAGAACTACATATATGGAAACTGCAAATTAAACAATCACAGAGCTTTGGTATGTACATAATATAGATAATATATTATGACATAATTTTCATTTATAAAACTTTTCATAGTACCACAATAAGATTGTAACTCCCTCATTGAAAGATGATATTGGATGTGCTGTTAAAGCCCATTTGATTTTTTTTCTCACAAACAATGTTTGTATTTTCTTCCCGAACTCTTTGTTTTAACCATAACTGATGTGTCATATATTATAATTAGATTTTTTTTAAATGTTAATTAAGTCTTAAACATCAATATTTTGTCTTTTTACACAAATATGTCTGCATTTCAGTATTAATACACATGCATTACCTCCCTTTGTCACATTGGAAATATTTCACTTATTTGAGCAAGAGAACTAACTATTCTTAGATAACCCCACCACATTCTGAAATTTGTCTGTCCCAAGTCAGGAGCTTGTAATTTAGTGGTTGTTAGTTGTTGCTGTATATCATATTTGTTTTATGTTTATTGTTTTGTACACAAATCAGGCTGCTTAGGTTTTCTTGTTTGAATTGTTTTATATTTCTCCTTTCCATGTCTTTTATAGCTTACATGTGGTTTGGGTTTTGCTCATTGCTGAAGGGTGTATGGTGACCTATAGCTGTTATACTGGTGGAGAGTTGTCTCATCGGCAATCATACCATATTTTCTTATTCTTATAATTCTTATAATTATATAAAAGGGAGACAACTGAACATTGTTGTGATTAAATAAGAAAATAATTTTTAAAAAAAATGTGTAGATTATTCATGCGAAACTTGTCATGGCTAGGCTAGGGGCCATTTTAAGGTATCTGAGAGCTAAAAAGATAGTATATACGTTGAAGATTTGTTATCTTGATATCTTTTGTGTTTTTTGTTGTTGGATTTTTGTCTCTGTGATATATATCCAACTTCATCATTTACATATTTAGATTTTGACAGAACATACTGCATTGAAAGTAAATAGAGATGTCAGATTTTTCAAGCATAAAATTTAGAAGATATTGTATTTTAAGCTTGGCCTATGTAAAAGCCAGTTTCCTGGTGCACATTCAATATACCTAACAATATTTGTGAAGGTTAAACTTGGTTTTGTGTTGACCAAGTTTAATATACATTACAGTTATCTCCATTCTGATTTAAAATAATCAAAGCATTCTTTTTCAGACATTATTTTGATGTAAAAATTCATAAAAATTAAAACTTTGGTAAAGCTTGGTTGTCACTGATAGTATTATGTAATAGATTCACTTTGTGCATCATTTGAGAGAAAAGAAATAGACATGTTAAAATGTTTAAACCCGCTGCATTTGTTTGCACCTGTCCTAAGTCAGGAACCTGTTGTTCAGTGGTTGTTGTTTTATGGTGTGGTTCATAAGTGTTTCTCCTTTTTTTTTTTTATAGATTAGACCATTGGTTTTCCTGTTTGAATTGTTTTACACTAGTCATTTTGGGGCCCATTATAGCTTGCTGTTTGGTGTGAGCCAAGGCTCCGTGTTGAAGGCCTTACTTTGACCAATAATTGTTTACTTTTTACACATTGTGAATTGGATGGAGAGTTGTCTCATTGGCACTCATACCACATCTTCTTATTTCTATGTATTGTCTTATGAACCATTCAGAATAACATAGAATTAGATTTAAAAAAAAAGAAAAACGTTAAAAAGATTTCATTATATATATTTTTGTTTTTTTTATCTTTTCAGACCTGTTTGACAATCCAGTATCTCAGGAACCAGGTTACCGACTGCTATTAATTCATACAGTTCCCTCCTTAAAACTCCTGGATAGACAAGGTAAGATAATCTAGGTACCAGATTACAGATATGTTATGACTTCATACAGTTCCTCCTTAAAACTCCTGGATAGACAATGGTAAG
>JAASAO010000680.1:0-23809 GCA_017311375.1 Mytilus coruscus
ACCGTAAATTTCATTTGTAGTTTAGCCTGGGACTACATATTGGTCCTAGGTTTAGCATATATAGGTGAAACAAAGAGGCCCTGAGTTTGGTGTTTTACGCCTAAATTTCCCGTAGTGAAATCAATTTGTTCGTGTAACATACAACTATAAACTGTACAAGGGCTCGTATCATACCTGGGTAGGAAATATAATAAGATATAAAGCTTTATTTAGAGTCGGTATAAGCAATACAATTACAAACGTAACCTCTGAAGAGCTTTTAAAACCGACTGAACAAATGCACAACAAACAAAACCTGCATATCAAGTCATGCACACATCATATTCATAGAAGAGTTCATAATATGTAAACATGCAACATAAAAGTTCTATAAAGCAGCTTAAACACACACATTGAAGCATGCACTTATGAGGGGCCTGATGGGGGTCTCATCACGATTCACAAGTTGATTTTTTGTCAATCACGATTCACAGAAAATAAATTTCCATAATCACGGATCAGGAAAATATAAAAGAGTATAAATCTGTAGAAAACGGATCACGATAGCGAAAATGCGCCAATCACGAAGAACGAAAATAACCCATCAGGCCCTCACTTATGAGGTAAAACACAAAAGCAAAAGTAAAATGGTTTGCAACATAAAAGCACATAGAGATTAGTAAAGTAACTGAAATAAGCACAAAATAGCAGAAGCACTATAGTGACCAAAACAAAATTTTGCCATGTTGAAATCAAAGCATTAAACTAAAGTAATGAACAGAATTAACTGGTTTTGTAGGCGAAACATTGGTATGAACTGCCAGACCGAGAATTTATCAAGGTCTTGATTGATTTAAAGATGATTGCTTACGTAGCTCATCTGGCAGCTCATTCCAAAGCTTAGCACCCGCATACCTTAAAGATTGTAGACCATATGCAGTTGTTCTCACATGTGGTAGGTCTGCTGTATTCTGGTATCTAAAAGAGTAAGGGTTTTCTTTTAAGTGGATTAAATCAATTGAAGATAAACAGGACATGCTTTATTAATGATTTTGAAAACTTCAATAACCAATGCTCTCATTCTTCTAATTTTTAAAGATGGAAATTTTGATTTGCAGAGTAGACCTTCATAACTTGCTGAATAGCCTTCATAAATAAATCTTCGTGCTCTCTTTTGAATTTTCTCAATCTTTTTGTATTTACCTCCCACAAAAGTGCCAAACTATATATAGCTAGTGGGCAGTAATTAAAGTTGGACATTATGAAAGAATAATAAATTGTTAATTTACCAAGTTTGGTCAGGTGTTTTCCAATTCTTTTTAATACATTTAGCTCAGCCCGACAGTTTGGATGCTTTTTAAATATTATAGAGACATGTTCATTGAAATTTAGATTAAAATCTTATTTTTACACCTAAAAGTTTAACCTCATTATGCATTCTATTTCAATACCTTCTAAATTAAATTTTAAGTTTTTGTCTTTAGTTTTTTTACCAACAGCTATCGCTTGAAATTTTTTTGGATTAGCTTTCATTTTATTTATTGAGAACCAATTGATCAAAATTTTGTTTCATCTTCTAGAGTATTAAATAATTTATCTAAATCAATATCTGCATATGAAAGGCTGCTGTCATCTGCATAATTATAGAGTTCACTTTTATGAATAAAATAGAAAATGTCATTTAAAAAAATATTAAATAATGTCGGCCCCAAAATAGACCCTTTTGGCACCCCTTTAAACATTGATTGCCAGTAGCTTGAATTAGAACCTACTTTAACACACTGTTTTCTATTAGTTAAATAACTTTCGGAGTTTCCAAAAGTTTAAGAGAAGAGGCAGAGACACCATAGGATTTTAAATTTAGTAGGAGGAGGTCATGGGGTAGGAAATCAAAAGCCTTGGACAAGTCCATTAATATAGCTGCTACATATTTATTCTGATCTAAAGCCTTTTTCCAATCTTCAATTATTTTTAATAAAGCTGTTTGACATCCGAATCCTTTTCGAAAAGCTGACAGAAAAATGTGAAAAAAAGAGTTAAAATATTCAACAAGTTGAGTTTCTATAGACCTCTCAAAAATTTTTTAAATCATGGGCAATATACTTACAGATCTATAGTTTCCTTTATCTCTAGTGTTTGATTTTTATGAAGGGGTATAACTTGTGCTTCCTTTAATTTATCTGGGAAAACAGCGGATTCAAATGATTTATTTATTAATTTAGAAATTGAATAGGATAATTCAGATTCAGATAGTTCTAATATTTTTGAAGAAATTCCATCTTTTCCTGTTGCCTTTTTATGGCCCCGCAACAAAGTTGTCGGGCCATATAGTTTTACCCTTGTCCGTCCTTCCGTCATTCTGTCATTCCGTCATTCCGCAACAATCAATTATACAGATTTTTTTTCTAAACGCCTTCAGATATTGGGCTGATTTTTGGTATGTGAGTTAACCATGATGAGTTACAGGTCAAGTTTAAGTTTTGTTCCGCTCTGCTAATTTTTGCTGAAATTACGGGCTTTGGACTTCAATAAATTGTTGAAAATCACAGTTATACAGACTTTTTTCTAAACGCTTTCAAATATTGGGCTGATTTTTGTCATGTGAGTAAACCATGTTGAGTTACAGATCAAGTTTAAGTTTCGTTCAGCTCTGCTAATTTTGCTGAAATTACAGGCTTTGGACTTTGATAAATTGTTGAAAATCATAATTATACAATTTTTTCTAAACAACTTCAGATATTGGGTTGATTTTTGGTATGTGAGTTAACCATGATGTGTTACAGATCAAGTTTAAGTTTTGTTGTGCTCTGCTGATTTTTGCTGAAATTACGGGCTTTGGGCTTTGATAAATTGTTGAAAATCACAGTTATACAATTTGTTTTCTAAACAACTTCAGATATTTGGTTGATTTTGGTATGTGAGGTTATAAACCATGATGTGTTACAGATCAAGTTTAAGTTTCGTTCTGCTCTGCAGATTTTTCCATAATTACGGGTTTTGGACTTGAAAATTGTTGAAAATCACAGTTATAGACATTTTAGCTCACCGGGGCCCAAAGGGCCCCATGTGAGCTTATGCCATCACTTGGCGTCCGTCGTCGTCTGTCGTCGTCGTTGTCTGTCGTCGTAAACTATTTCAAAAATCTTCTCCTCTGAAACTACTGGGCCAAATACCTTCAAACTTTAACTAAATGTCCCTTAGGGTATCTAGTTTATAAATTATATCCAAGTTTTGATCCATCGACAAACATGGCCGCCATGGCTAAAAATAGAACATAGGGGTCAAATGCAGTTTTTGGAAAATGACGCTTTCAGCGGCTTGTTCCGATACTATTGACCTGAACTTCCATTACATTTCTCTGCCTACCGCGCTTGGTTCAATTTACTTTCCATTACATTTCTCCGTATACGCGCTTGGTTTCATATTTACTATTTTACATACAAACTGGAATCTGCTTGTATTGGATCATTTTGTGTAGTAATCAACCGGGAACCAGTTTACATACCTCAGGTCCTTCTTATTACCAAAAGATGGAAGTGTACCAACCAATGTTGTTAAGATACTCATAAATCTACTTTTATACCTTTATTGATTATGTGAAGTAAAACTAAAACATTGTTAAAACATTAAAATATATAATTAATCGGGAAAACTTGACAGTCTTTTCGTTTTACAAACAACTGCTTTTTTAAAAGTAAATATACTGGTTATAAGATCGGGTACCGGAAATCCTACTCAATCTTTGTTTACAATACAGTAGAGTCTGTACAACAGACTGTATCTGTATGACATGTGAATAAATTGTCGATAACGATGCCGGCTTTAATACAACGGTTTGTGAGAGCACCGGAGAACAGATTTGAAGCTTTCTCGTTTCACGGTTTGATGCGTGCACAAAAGTGTCTTATAGCTGATTCGGCGCGATCACTGTCTTACAAAGTTTGAATATTGTACGGTGTTTTACTTGGTGGAGTGTCAATACACTCACAGTTAGAGTTATTCTTTACTTGCTTTTCACAATAATTCTTGCGTGGTATTCTTTGAATTTCTCGTCAGTTATGATCAGTTATGGTTCTCTTCGGACATGCTTTTAGAGGAATTCGTCTGGTTCAATAGCGTGAATCAGCCCTCAACTACTTTTACATAAATACTAACTTTGGCTTCAACGCCTTCTTCGTCCTTGTCTGGAAATCTTGTTGTAATTCCAGTTTGGCAAGCATTTTGGAGACTTATCCATCCTCTCTACACTTGTAATCTCTGGTGATAAATTTTGCCGCTTGGCATGTTTATTTTGTTACCGGTAGGGGTCACATACTATGGCTCCATATTAAATAATTAGATCAATTCCTAAAGGTCTAGTTCATTATCCAATCTGACACAAATTTCAATAACTGGAATGCCACCCAAGTTGAATATATGGTGACCCACTAAAACAGCATAGTTACTTGGAATTGTGTTTAATACCATGATGGTTCAATGGCATAAACTTGAATGGAGACAGAAATTTGACATGAAAGATTGTGGATTAGTGTAAAATAAAAAACTAGCTTACTATGATATATGGTTAAAGAATGAATATCAAATTATATGGGTCATGGGCAGAGTTGTTATATAATATCAATATGGCAGAGAAAATCTTTCAAGTTTCATATAAAGGGACCTGACTGATATGAAATAAAAATCAAAGGAGTATCCCTATTTGTCTAATCTTCAAGGTGAAATAAAACAAGTATAACAATATTATGCTATTGTGTAAATCTACAGAAATAGAATTTGCTTCAAGTAACAGAAATAACTATGTCACTAGGAACTTATTTAATGAGTATGTGGGTAATTAGTCCTATAACATATGACCTCGGAGGCATTATTTACTTTTCTATTTACTGTTCTGATAATTTTTTACTATCAATGTGTCACACTTCGCATTCAAAATAAAAAAAATGAAAATATCAGTATAAAACAGGACGTAACTAGCCTCTTTTAATAGTGAGGCAACACACCCTTGCTGAGCGTGGCGAGGTGAAAAAAAACTGGCGAGGGGTCTGGGGCCGCTGAAGGCCCCAGAAGCTATGAGAAAATAACGCAAAATCGTGCATTCTGAGCGTTTCCGGACTCTTTCTTACATTGAAAAGCAATTAGTTTTGGCTATTTTTTCGACAATATTCTGGTCTCAAAGCAAAACATAGATTTTTGTAATTATAGACTTTTGGTTTTAGAAGATGTAGGATAAAGCAAAATTGTAATTCTCATAATCATTAATACCCGATCTCTCTGTCTGTTCTTGTATTGTATTGTGCTTAGACTGGTGATTTTTTATGACTAGATTTAAATATAGTGACAGTGCAGTATTATACTTTAAGTACTAGTACTGCTGAAGTCGACACTAAGAACCATCTTGACCTTGTTTTACGGTATTTGAAAATGATTCTTTTATTGTTGAAGACCCTCCTGCAACTATCAATTAAGATGAAGAACAGGAATAAAAATTTTGACCATTGATCATTTGTATTTTCTGTATGCATTGACTTTGTGTGCGGTTAGGTCCTGTGCACGTTTACTCCATATTCCTTTATTTTCTGTTAAAGGGTCTGAAAACGACTTAATGCAAGTTTAACCCTTCAATGTAAAAGGTCATATGGCAATACATTTTTTTTCAAATTATTTGATACCGGAAATTGGTGACCTCACTTTAATTTAAACCTTGTCAACTATCTAGTTTTTCTACATAAAAGCGAGTTTTGTATTCTTTGATATCAATTTCAATTCTCCATGCAGAAACGACCATTTTTTCTGTGTCCAGTAGCATCATATTTTCTTGCAAAATGTCTGTACATCCATGGACATGCAACATTGCAAAACCACACGTTTACAAATAAAATGAACACTCAGACTATAGTCATAAAGTAGGACAATAAATGAACAAAAGACAAACCCGTGACATAGAAGTATAAACAATAGACCATAAACTCTGAAAACTTAAAGTAAAATAGAAACATGGATCACGAAAAACATGCAGGGGTGACACCAGAGAGTGAAGAGAACTTGCTTCTTGCAAGACACTTTCCGTGAAAACAATTTTATATATGAAGACAATCTTTTGTTTCATTTTTTTTTTTTTAATTTCTAACATGAGGCGTTTGCCTCATTTGCCTCAATGTAGTTACGGTCCTGAAATTTAATTTAAAACGTTAAAAATTGTATACGAATGCGAAGTCATATGTTATAGGACTAGTGGGGTTATAAGAGCTTGTTACAACAGGCTCTTCATAATCATTTGGTTTGAAAGGATACTAGTAGTCTGTATTCTTGATTTAGAAAATGTAATTGCAAGAAAAAATTACACATTTATTTATTTAGAATACTTTAGATCATTCAGGTACAGAGGCGGATTTAGGGGAGGCCCAGGGGCCGGGTCCCTCTTTTCTGGGAAAAATTAAGTTGCTTATATAGGGAATCACTGACGATGACTGAATCAGACCCCTCTTAGGCAGTCAGTGGGCTTCACTTAAGAAAATTTCTGGATCCGCCACTGAGGTAGTCTTTATTTAGTATGTACAAAAGAACAGCCAGTAGTCATTGGATATTGTAGATCATTTAGATAGTCTTGACATATTTATTAGTACAAAAAAAAACCAGCTAGTAATCATAGGATAATGTAGATAATTCCAGTATTCTTGACCTATTTATTTGTACAAAAAAACAGCCAGTAGTCATTGGATACTGTAGATCATTCAGGTAGTCTTGACTCTTGACCTGTTCATTTGTATTAAAATAATCCAGTCAGTTGTCATCTTCACTTAACACACACATATACGAATATCAATTATATGCTTACGAGATACATGTATGTTGCAATGTTAAACTTATAACGGTATGTGAAAATCAAGACTTGCATAAAAAATATCCCAATATTACATGTATTAGAGGCAGTGGCGTCATTTTCCTCAGAACTTTCAGCTCTTTGATTGCTTATATCTCAAAACTAAAGCTTTTAGAGCAAACCTGACACAGGGTAAAATTGTTCAATTGGTCAAGATTTATCAGCACTGAAATTTTCAGATGAATCAAACAACTCATTGTTGGGTTGCTGCCACTAAATTGGTAGTTTTGAGGAAATTTTGCAGTTTTTTGTTATTATCTTGAATATTATTATAGATATATTTAAACTGTAAACAGCAATAATGTTCAGCAAAGTAAGATCTACAAAAAAGTTTATATGACTAAAATTGTCAATTGACCCCTTAAGGAGTTATTGCCCTTTAAAGACAATTTTACACAATTTGTTCATCAAGTTTGCTAACATTTAAAAATCTTCTCCTCTGAATCTACTGGGCCAAATACCTTCAAACTTCATCTAAATGTTCCTTAGGATATCTAGTTTATAAAATATATCCGAAGTTTTAATCCATCGACAAACATGGCCGCCATGGCTAAAAATAGAACATAGGGGTCAAATGTAGTTTTTGGCTTATATCTCCAAAACTAAAGCTTTTAGAGCAAATCTGACACAGATTGAATTGTTCAATTGGTCAAGATCTATCAGCCCTGAAATTTTCAGACAAATCGAACAACCCATTGTTGGGTTGCTGCCACTAAATTGGTAGTTTTGAGGAAATTTTGCAGTTTTTTGTTATTATCTTGAATATTATTGAAGATAAAGATAAACTGTAAACAGCAAAATTGTTCAGCAAAGTAAGATCTACAAAAAGTTTATATGACCAAAATTGTCAATTGACCCCTTAAGGAGTTATTGCCCTTTAAGGACAATTTTACACAAGTTGTTTTATGTTTTTAAATTTAAAATCTTCTCAAATGAATCTAGTATAAATTTTGTATTTCATTTCCTTGTACGTCAAGAAACATAGACACTATGGCTAAAATGGAACATATGGGTAAAAGCAAAATAATCATTGATGAAAGATTTAAGCAAAAAAATAACAGGTGAGCGATTCAGGCTCTTGAGAGCCTCTTGTTTTCTATACGCCTTCAGATATTGCGCTGATTTTTGATATGTGAGTCTACCATGATGAATTACAGATCAAGTTTATGTTTCGTTCGATATGCTGATTTTCATGTCATTTCAATACATCTTCAGTACATCCCTTCCTGTTTGCTGATAGTTTGAAATTTAACTACTCATTGATCAAGGAAATTTTCATCAAACTAGAATTGGGCTTGAGAGCTGGATACTATCCATGCATGTTTGTGTCCACATGTGTTGTTGAAATTCCAGATTTTCAACTTTTGAGATGGGGCCATTCGTGTCGTTCTGACACATCTAGTTAATATTAATTTTATTGATTTGTTTTTACAAACTCAGAATTTACTAGGCTAAAACATAGTTCTTCTTTTGTGGTTTGTTTTCTTTAATTACTTAAATGCTTGGATGGTGTTCATCAATAATTGTATCTTTTCAGCCGATATCTTTGGCAACATTTATAAAAAGTTATTAAATATGTGTGTATAAAGCATATTTTGTGGCCTTATTTTACTTTAGGGGTCCCTATACTTAATAATAATAATAATAATAATAATAATAATAATAATAATATATAAATTATTTATTTAAAGAGGGTAACTCATTTAGAACTAGTCTAATTTTCATTGAGGCCCTCTAAAAAAATACACGTATACAGTTTACATTCATAAATCAAAATACAACATATATATACATAGATATAGGAAGATGTGGTGTGAGTGCCAATGAGACAACTCTCCATCCAATGTATATATAAAGCAATCATTCATACATTTTAATGGCAACAATTAATAAAGTTTTCATATTCTAACCATAAAAAAAATGATTAAACTTGAATAGAATTTTCAAGAAAATGATTGTAACAATGTTTCTTGAACAATTCCACATTACGACAATTTTCTATTGTGAATGGTAAATCATTCCATACCTTGATTGCAGAATAACGAAAAGATTTTTTATAAAATTAGTATTTGGTCTTCAAACAAATAGATCGTTATTAGAGACTGATGGTAAATTATAGTGTTGAACTCATTATTAATTAGCAGTGACAAGTAATCAGGTGTTAGCCCATTCACAATTTTATACATTTGAATTGCTTGTTAGTATTTTATTCTTTCTGTAAAGGATAGCCATTTTAAAAAGAAAACATAAAATTTGATGGAACAGAAATATCACATTCAAGCATAAATCTTACTCCTCTTTTCTGAAGTTTTATGATTTTATCTGAATCTTTTGTAATAATTTTTATCATGAAAATGCAATGTTGAATTGTCAGCATATAAATCCATGTTGGATTGTTGAACATGAAGTGGTAAATCATTGATATAAATTTAAAAAATAGAACCTTGAGTACTCCATATTTTACAAACATTTTATCAGATCTAATATTTGCATCGTGGATTTGTTGTCATTCAGACAAATATGATTTCATCCAATTTATCATATGTTCTCCGATATGATAAACTTTTAGCTTTTCTAAAAGTATGACATGGTTAATAAGATCAAAAGCCTTACTGAAATCCAAAACTCAGTACCAACTATTTTGTCCATTATATAAATATTTTAACCATTCATTAATTAGTTTAGTCGGGTGGTTTGACATGAATGACCTCGTCTGAAACCGAACTGAGCTATATGTAACAATTTTATGCCCTGCTGTAACAGAGGGGCATTAAGTTTAACCTTGTCCGTCCGTATGTATGTACGTCCGTACCTACGTCCCAAAGTTGGTTTCCATTCTCTAACTTTAGTTTGCCTCAACCAAATGTAATGAAACTTAAACACAATCGTTATTACCACAGAACACAGATCAAGTTTGAATTTTGGTGGCATCACTTTAATCGTTCTAGAGTTATGCCCTTTACAAATAGAAAAATTGCTGAATTTTTCATTTCCGTTCTTTAACTTTAGTTTACCTCAACCAAATGTTATGAAACTTATACACAACGCTAATTACCACAAAATACAGATAAAGTTTAAATTTTGTGGTGTCACTTTACTGTTCTAGAGTTATGCTCCTTTACAAATTGAAAAATTGCTGAATTATTCGTTTCTGTTCTCTAACTTAAGTTTGCCTCAACCAAATGTTATGAAACTTATACACAATGCTTATTACCACACAACACAGATCAAGTTTGAATTTTGGTGGCATCACTTTAACTGGTTCTAGAGTTATGCCCCTTTACAAATGAAAAAATTGCTGAATTTTTTGTTTCTGTTCTCTAACTTTAGTTTGCCTTAACCAAATGTTATCAAACTTATACACAATGCTTATTACCATAAAATACAGATCAAGTTTGAATTTTGGTGGAGTCACTTTAACCGTTCTAGAGTTATGCCCCTTTACAAATGGAAAATGTGAATTTTTCGTACTGTTCTCTAAATTAAGTATTGCCTCAACCAAATGTTTTGAAACTTATACACAATGCTTATTACCACAAAATACAGATCAAATTTGATTTTTGGTGGTGTCACTTTTACTGTTCTAGAGTTATGCCCCTTTACAAATGAAAAAATTGCTAAATTTTTCGTTTCTGTTCTTTTACTTAGTTTGCCTCAACCAAATGTTATGAAACTTATACACAATACTTATAACTACAAAACTCAGATCAATAACAAATTTGGGTAGCGTCACTTTTACCATTCTTCAGTTATGTTCCTTTATAACTTTATATGATATGCAAGCGGGGGCATCATCTGTGTCCCATGGACACATTCCCCATTTTTTTTTATTATTCAAGAGTTCATATAACTGTGTACATTATCATACATGTCTTTCAAAAATCTAAGATATGGTATTTAAGATAGAAATTGGACCATAATTGATAGGAACATCTGTTGGTCCTCCTTTATGTAAAGTGGTTACTCTAGCATGTTTCAATTTTTCCAGAAACCGATTAGATGTTATACTTTTGTTTACCAGTATTAGAAAAATTAGTGATGGAGATATTATCTCTGCACTAAGTTTTAAAATTATCTAAACCTGTTGATTTATTAATATTAAGGGGTTTCAGATGTGTACACACCTCTTCAACAGAAATGAAGTTTAATTTAAAATATTCTGTTTCCTTCAATTTTTACAATTTAAATTTTGTAACAAAGAAAAATCCATATCTGAAGTATTATTTCCAATAAGTTTTTCAGCAACCGAAGAAAAATGAAGATTTAATATATCAACAATGTCTTGGGGGTTATAACCATTTTGATTTTCATACTGCATTTTAGATGGAAAAAAAAATTCCAAAGATCTTTACTATTTTTTGAACTAGATATAGCGTTTTGATAATATTCCTTTTTTGTATTAAATATTAACGTAGTTGTTTTATTTCACCACTTTTTAAAATTTACCCAGTCTTTTTTTGAATGATACATATTTCTGTATTGAATGGAAATTTTAATTTCTTCATTGAACCATTTTGTTTGATTAAATGTTTTACTGTTTTAATTTTCATTGGTGCATGCTTGTCAATAACTTGTTCAAAAATTCATAACCTTTGTCAACAGCAAGATCAATATCATCTTCCATTTCAACAATATGAAATCGGGTTTGAAGTAAGTCTACACAAAGGCCTCTTCATTAAAATGTTTGAAACACCTGTACTTTATTTTGATATGATATTCCTTCTTTTCCTTTATCTTAATTTTTCTACTTAAGCATATAGGGTAGTGGCCTCGCCAAAAAATATTACCAAAATGGACTAAACAGTAAATGTAAATAATTTACAAAGACAAATATAAGAACACTATAACACGTAATTAAGATAATAAACAACGTCAGTACCTAGAATCTATACTTCAAGACCATCATTAAAGTGTCCCATTAAAATAATCTCTTTATTTTCCAAAGGACCTGTATCAAATTCCTCCTCAAAAAGATCTATCCAGGACTGAGGGGAATTTGGTGGTCTATAAACAGTACAAAATAGAAAGGTTTTGATTTTTGTAATTCTACCTCTAACCATAAAGATTCTAAAGTATTTATAAATTGGATTGATTTCTAAATGAAATAGAATCTTTGACATAAACCAATAGACCACCACCATCCTTACTCCAGCGATCTTTTTTAAAAATTTTGTATACTGACACTTTACATTGGTTAATATCAGGTTTTAAAAATGTTTCAACTAATCCAAATAAATCTATGTACCTGTTGTTTATAGTAATTAAATTCTTTAACTCGTCAGATTTAGATAAAATCTGTCTAACATTAAGCATACAGCATTGAAACCTTTACATTTTAGATATGTAATGGTAAAGGATAGTTTAGTATAGCTCTATATGGGGTTGGACCTCTATTAACAGTATGAGTAGGCCTATTTTGTTATCCAATCAAAAATCACAGGCTTACAGTGGGACTGCTCAATGCATATAGCTGTATATAAATACATTCATACAAAGATAATTTTAAATATATTTGGATATCTTGCATTTATCATTGGTCCTCAGTTCTTTTAAGGGATGGGTTTTCCAATACAGATACAGATTGGCATAACATACGGTTAAATTACTAAAAGACCCCTCCTGTATTATTGAAATTTATCATTTTAAATGAACCATAAGAACTTGGTGTAAATTAGATACACCCAATCAGACTTTCTGACACTATGTATGTAATATTCATAAATATAAACATATATACATGTACAGTAAATGAAACAAAGTTAACTAAGGATTATCATAAAATGTGCATGATTTTCCATTCCTACAGAAGGTAACAATGAAATTTGAAAAAGGGAAGTTTCAGCCATGAAAAATTTGAATCTCAAAATGGCAAAAGTTTTAATTTTTCTGAAACACAAAATCAGAATATACATTGTTTTGTATTCTATATATACATGTGGGTCCTGTCTGAAGTTGTACAAGGTTGTCTGTACTTAGAGCAAATTTTGTGATATGGTCATATTTGCAAATACTTTCTGACAAACCTTAATTGAAATTTTAGGAATGTCCACTCACAATTTTAAGGTCACTCTGTAACAACTTGATCTATTGATAGGTCCTTCCGGCAGATAACCATTATATTTTTAAGAAACAAGATAATGATTTCTAGGTGTCAAATGAAGAGGAAATTGGTTTCCACCATGATAACAGCAATTATTGTTACTATACAACATTTTATCTGTATAAAATCATTCCATAAAGACCATGATACAATTAGCTGATCTTAAATTGGCATTCGAAGTGATACAAGCTTTTTTTGCTACAGGTTTGTAGTCTGCATGTGTTCAAAATATTGCTACTGTTTCAGCTGTTTATTGAACCTTGACATCACTTGTTAACAAACTAATTGTGTCACAGAGTATTATGTTTATTGACATCGCTTGTTAACAAACTGATTGTGTCACAGTTAGAGTATTATGTTTATTGACATCGCTTGTTAACAAACTGATTGTGTCACAGTTAGAGTATTATGTTTATTGACATCGCTTGTTAACAAACTGATTGTGTCACAGTAAGAGTATTATGTTTATTGACATCGCTTGTTAACAAACTGATTGTGTCACAGTTAGAGTATTATGTTTATTGACATCGCTTGTTAACAAACTGATTGTGTCACAGTTAGAGTATTATGTTTATTGACATCGCTTTTTAACAAACTGATTGTGTCACAGTTAGAGTATTATGTTTATTGACATTGCTTGTTAACAAACTGATTGTGTCACAGTTAGAGTATTATGTTTATTGACATCGCTTGTTAACAAACTGATTATGTCACAGTTAGAGTATTATGTTTATTGACATTGCTTGTTAACAAACTGATTGTGTCACAGTTAGAGTATTATGTTTATTGACATTGTTAACAAACTGATTGTGTCACAGTTAGAGTATTATGTTTATTGACATCGCTTGTTAACAAACTGATTGTGACAAACTGATTGTGTCACAGTTAGAGTATTATGTTTATTGACATTGCTTGTTAACAAACTGATTGTGTCACAGTTAGAGTATTATGTTTATTGACATTGCTTGTTAACAAACTGATTGTGTCACAGTTAGAGTATTATGTTTATTGACATTGCTTGTTAACAAACTGATTGTGTCAGAGTTAGAGTATTATGTTTATTGACATTGCTTGTTAACAAACTGATTGTGTCAGAGTTAGATTATTATGTTTATTGACATTGCTTGTTAACAAACTAATTGTGTCAGAGTTAGAGTATTATGTTTATTGACATCGCTTGTTAACAATTATGTTTGATATTGAGTTATTAACCCTTTGACCTTTTGGAATAACGTGCTGTAAGGGTATTAATCTATTGAGTTATTAACCTTTGACCTTTTGGAATAACGTGCTGTGGGTATTAATCTATTGATTTATTAACCTTTGACCATGATGCTTTTGGAATAACGTGCTGTAAGGGTATTAATCTATTGAGTTATTAACCTTTGACCATGATGCTTTTGGAATAACGTGCTGTAAGGGTATTAATCTATTGATTTATTAACCCTTTGACCATGATGCTTTTGAAATAACGTGCTGTAAGGGTATTAATCTATAGAGTTATTAACCCTTTGACCATGATGCTTTTGGAGTAACGTGCTGTAAGGGTATTAATGTATTGAGTTATTAACCCTTTGATCATGATGCTTTTGAATAACGTGCTGTAAGGGTATTAATCTATTGATTTATTAACCTTTGACCATGATGCTTTTGGAATAACGTGCTGTAAGGGTATTAATCTATAGAGTTATTAACCCTTTGACCATGATGCTTTTGGAATAACGTACTGTAAGGGTATTAATCTATTGAGTTATTAACCTTTGACCATGATGCTTTTGGAATAACGTGCTGTAAGGGTATTAATCTATAGAGTTATTAACCCTTTGACCATGATGCTTTTGGAATAACGTACTGTAAGGGTATTAATCTATTGAGTTATTAACCCTTTGACCATGATCCTTTTGGAATAACGTGCTGTAAGGGGTATTAATCTATTGAGTTATTAACCCTTTGACCATGATGCTTTTGGAATAACGTGCTGTAAGGGTATTAATCTATTGAGTTATTAACCCTTTGACCACGATACGTTTGGAATAACGTGCTGTAAGGGGTATTAATCTATTGAGTTATTAACCCTTTGACTTTTAGAATAACGTGCTGTAAGGGGTATTAATCTATTGAGTTATTAACCCTTGACCTTTTAGAATAACGTGCTGTAAGGGTATTAATCTATTGAGTTATTAACTCTTTGACCATGATGCTTTTGGAATAACGTGCTGTAAGGGGTATTAATCTGTTGATTTATTAACCCTTTGACCATGATGCTTTTGGAATAACATGCTGTAAGGGTATTAATCTATAGAGTTATTAACCCTTTGACCATGATGCTTTTGGAATAACGTACTGTAAGGGTATTAATCTATTGAGTTATTAACCCTTTGACCATGATGCTTTTGGAATAACGTGCTGTAAGGGGTATTAATCTATTGAGTTATTAACCCTTTGACCTTTTGAGTAACGTGCTGTAAGGGTATTAATCTATTGAGTTATTAACCTTTGACCTTTGGAATAGCGTGCTGTAAGGGTATTAATCTATTGAGTTATTAACCCTTTGACCTTTTGGAATAACGTGCTGTAAGGGGTATTAATCTATTGAGTTATTAACCCTTTGACCATGATGCTTTTGGAATAACGTGCTGTAAGGGGTATTAATCTATTGAGTTATTAACCCTTTGACCATGATGCTTTTGGAATAACGTGCTGTAAGGGGTATTAATCTATTGAGTTATCAACCCTTTGACCAAGATGCTTTTGGAATAACGTGCTGTAAGGGGTATTAATCTATTGAGTTATTAACCCTTTGACCTTTTGGAATAACGTGCTGTAAGGGGTATTAATCTATTGAGTTATTAACCCTTTGACCTTTTGGAATAACGTGCTGTAAGGGGTATTAATCTATTGAGTTATTAACCCTTTGACCTTTTGGAATAACGTGCTGTAAGGGGTATTAATCTATTGAGTTATTAACCCTTTGACCATGATGCTTTTGGAATAACGTGCTGTAAGGGGTATTAATCTATTGAGTTATTAACCCTTTGACCACGATGCTTTTGGAATAACGTGCTGTAAGGGGTACTAATCTATTGAGTTATTAACCCTTTGACCATGATGCTTTTGGAATAACATGCTGTAAGGGGTATTAATCTATTGAGTTATTAACCCTTTGACCATGATGCTTTTGGAATAACGTGCTGTAAGGGGTATTAATCTATTGAGTTATTAACCCTTTGACCATGATGCTTTTGGAATAACGTGCTGTAAGGGGTATTAATCTATTGAGTTATTAACCCTTTGTCCATGATGCTTTTGGAATAACGTGCTGTAAGGGGTATTAATCTATTGAGTTATTAACCCTTTGACCATGATGCTTTTGGAATAACGTGCTGTAAGGGGTATTAATCTATTGAGTTATTAACCCTTTGACCATGATGCTTTTGGAATAACGTGCTGTAAGGGGTATTAATCTATTGAGTTATTAACCCTTTGACTATGATGCTTTTGGAATAACGTGCTGTAAGGGGTATTAATCTATTGAGTTTTTAACCCTTTGACATGATGCTTTTGGAATAACGTGCTGTAAGGGTATTAATCTATTGATTTATTAACCCTTTGACCATGACGCTTTTGAATAACGTACTGTAAGGGTATTAATCTATTGAGTTATTAGCTCTTTGACCATGATGCTTTTGGAATAACGTGCTGTAAGGGGTATTAATCTATTGAGTTATTAACCCTTTGACCATGATGCTTTTGCAATAACGTACTGTAAGGGGTATTAATCTATTGAGTTATTAACCCTTTGACCATGATGCTTTTGGAATAACGTGCTGTAAGGGGTATTAATCTATTGAGTTATTAACCCTTTGACCATGATGCTTTTGGAGTAACGTGCTGTAAGGGTATTAATCTATTGAGTTATTTACCCTTTGACCATGATGCTTTTGGAGTAACGTGCTGTAAGGGGTATTAATCTATTGATTTATTAACCCTTTGACCATGATGCTTTTGGAATAACGTGCTGTAAGGGTATTAATCTATTGAGTTATTAACCCTTTGACCATGATGCTTTTGGAATAACGTGCTGTAAGGGTATTAATCTATTGAGTTATTAACCCTTTGACCATGATGCTTTTGGAATAACGTACTGTAAGGGGTATTAATCTATTGAGTTATTAACCCTTTGTCCATGATGCTTTTGGAATAACGTGCTGTAAGGGGTATTCATCTATTGATTTATTAACCCTTTGACCATGATGCTTTTGGAATAACGTGCTGTAAGGGGAATTAATCTATTGAGTTATTAACCCTTTGACCATGATGCTCTTGGAATAACGTGCTGTAAGGGTATTAATCTATTGAGTTATTAACCCTTTGACCATGATGCTTTTGGAATAACGTACTGTAAGGGGTATTAATCTATTGAGTTATTAACCCTTTGACCATGATGCTTTTGGAATAACGTGCTGTAAGGGTATTAATCTATTGATTTATTAACCCTTTGACCATGATGCTTTTGGAATAACGTGCTGTAAGGGTATTAATCTATTGAGTTATTAACCCTTTGACCTTTTGGAATAACGTGCTGTAAGGGGTATTAATCTATTGAGTTATTAACCCCTTTGACCTTTTGGAATAACGTGCTGTAAGGGGTATTAATCTATTGAGTTATTAACCCTTTGACCACGATGCTTTTGGAATAACGTGCTGTAAGGGGTATTAATCTATTGAGTTATTAACCCTTTGACCTTTTGGAATAACGTGCTGTAAGGGGTATTAATCTATTGAGTTATTAACCCTTTGACCATGATGCTTTTGGAATAACGTACTGTAAGGGGTATTAATCTATTGAGTTATTAACCCTTTGACCATGATGCTTTTGGAATAACGTGCTGTAAGGGGTATTAATCTATTGAGTTATTAACCCTTTGACCATGATCCTTTTGGAATAACGTGCTGTAAGGGGTATTAATCTATTGAGTTATTAACCCTTTGACCATGATGCTTTTGGAATAACGTGCTGTAAGGGGTATTAATCTATTGAGTTATTAACCCTTTGACCACGATGCTTTTGGAATAACGTGCTGTAAGGGGTATTAATCTATTGAGTTATTAACCCCTTTGACCTTTTGGAATAAAGTGCTGTAAGGGGTATTAATCTATTGAGTTATTAACCCTTGGACCATGATGCTTTTGGAATAACGTGCTGTAAGGCATATTAATCTATTACTCTGTTGAATGAATTTCAGGTACACAAGGAAATCTCACTCACTTGAATTTCATGTGACAAACATGTTTAACCCACCACATTCTTTATGTGCCTGTCCCAAGTCAGGAGCCTGTAGTTCAGTGGTTGTAGTTGGTTCATGTCTGTCATATTTGTTTTTCGTAAATTGTTTTATAAATTAGGCCGTTAGTTTTCTCAATTGAATTGTAGCATATTTTTCATGTCGGGGCCTTTTATAGCCTACCATACGGTATGGGTTTTTCTCATTGTTGAAGACCGTACGGTTGCCTATAATTGCTTACATCCATTTCATTTGAACTTTGGTGGATAGTTGTCTCATTGGCAATCATACCACATTTCCTTATTTTTATATTATATGTTAAACTCAGTACGTGAACTGATTTCAACATGTTCAAGTGAATTTCACATGAAAATGGCATGGATTTTTTCACGTTAAATTCACATGAGTTTTCAAAACAAAGTTATTCAAATAACATCTAAATTTTAAAGTTTAATTTAAATCATGAAAAATACCATTTTTTTTTGTAAGGTCCACATGAAATTCATGCGAGATTCATATGAATCTCAATTCACATGAAAATGTTTCACTTATAAGCCTGTTTTAGGTGAAATTCATGTGAATCTTAATTCACATGAAATTCATGCGAGTGAAATTTCCCTGTGTATACCATCAGTTTTAAAAAGGAATGTTAACATTAACAATTTGATAAAGGAAAAAGCATACATGTGTGTTGTCAGAATATGGAATATGCCAGGGCCTTACCCATACTAACAAAATGACATCCACAGATCAGAGATGGTTAGTAACATAGACTACCTTACAGGAATCAAGGAAACAGAGTCACTTAGTAATGATGTATAAGCTTAAGAACAACTATGTGAAAATTGATATATCTTATACCAAATGAATGCGCTTCAAGAAATAACAATGAAAAAACAGTAAGAATTCCATCCTCCAAAACTAACTGTACAGAAGGAGTGAGCTATCCTAAAACGATTACAGAGTAGAAAACCCTGCCTAACTGTACTGTCTCTTCCAAGTTCCTTCGTCCTTAAAATTAAATGAAATGTTTTTACTTCCACTTGTATTTAAATATATGCACCCAGTTTCAAAAAAATGTCCATAAGCACACTCCAAAAATGTTGCAGTACAGTTGACAATAGCCACTTAATGGAAGAAGATGAAGAGAGTTATTTCCCTTCAGTATAGTCGACAATAAATAGCTAGTTAATTGAAGATAAAGAGAGTTATTTCCTTCAGTATACATTTTGTAGTTGACAATAGCCACTTAATAGAAGAAGATGAGAGAGTTATTTCCTTCAGTATAGTTGACAATAAATAGCCAGTTAATGGAAGAAGATGAAGAGAGTTATTTCCTTCAGTATAGTTGACAATAAATAGCTAGTTAATGGAAGAAGATAAAGAGAGTTGTTTTCCTTCAGTACAGTTGACAATAGCCACTTAATAGAAGAAGATGAAGAGAGTTATTTCCCTTCAGTATAGTTGACAATAAATAGCTAGTTAATGGAAGAAGATAAAGAGAGTTATTTCCCTTCAGTATAATCTACAATAAATAGCCAGTTAATGGAAGAAGATAAAGAGAGCTATTTTCCTTCAGTACAGTTGACAATAGCCAGTTAATAGAAGAAGATAAAGAGAGTTATTTCCCTTCAGTACAGTTGACAATAGCCAGTTAATAGAAGAAGATAAAGAGAGTTATTTCCTTCAGGATAGTCAACAATAAATAGCCAGTTAATAGAAGAAGATAAAGAGAGTTATTTCCCTTCAGGATAGTCAACAATAAATAGCCAGTTAATAGAAGAAGATGAAGAGAGTTATTTCCCTTCAGTATAGTCAACAATAAATAGCCAGTTAATAGAAGAAGATGAAGAGAGTTATTTTCCTTCAGTATAGTCAACAATAAATAGCCAGTTAATAGAAGAAGATAAAGAGAGTTATTTCCCTTCAGTATAGTCAACAATAAATAGCCAGTTAATAGAAGAAGATGAAGAGAGTTATTTCCCTTCAGTATAGTCGACAATAAATAGCTAGTTAATGGAAGAAGATGAAGAGAGTTATTTTCCTTCAGTATAGTTGACAATAAATAGCTAGTTAATGGAAGAAGATGAAGAGAGTTATTTTCCTTCAGTATAGTTGACAATAGCCACTTAATAGAAGAAGATAAAGAGAGTTATTTCCCTTCAGTATAGTCAACAATAAATAGCCAGTTAATAGAAGAAGATAAAGAGAGTTATTTCCCTTCAGTATAGTCGACAATAAATAGCTAGTTAATGGAAGAAGATGAAGAGAGTTATTTCCCTTTAGTATAGTCGACAATAAATAGCTAGTTAATGGAAGAAGATAAAGAAAGTTATTTTCCTTCAGAATAGTCGACAATAAATAGCTAGTTAATGGAAGAAGATAAAGAGAGTTATTTCCCTTCAGTATAGTCGACAATAAATAGCTAGTTAATGGAAGAAGAAAAAGAGAGTTATTTCCCTTCAGTATAGTCGACAGTAAATAGCTAGTTAATAGAAGAAGATAAAGAGAGTTATTTCCCTTCAGTATAGTCGACAATAAATAGCTAGTTAATAGAAGAAGATAAAGAGAGTTATTTCCCTTCAGTATAGTCTACATTAAATAGCCACTTAATCGAAGAAGATGAAGGGAGTTATTTTCCTTCAGTATAGTTGACAATAGCCACTTAATGGAAGAAGATGAAGAGAGTTATTTCCCTTCAGTATAGTTGAAAATAAATAGCCACTTAATGGAAGAAGATGAAGAGAGTTATTTCCTTCATTACAGTTGATACTAAATAGCCAGTTAATGGAAGAAGATAAAGAGAACTATTTTCCTTCAAAGCCACTTAATGGAAAAAGATAAAGAGTTATTTCCTTTTCCATCATATTGGAGGGTGACTTGCAGAAATTCCTTCATAAATCCACCAAATCCATCTTGTTATACTGACCTCTAGACTAAGTTATACTGACCTCTAGACTAAGTTATACTGACCTCTAGACTTAAGTTATACTAACCTCTAGACTTAAGTTATACTGACCTCTAGACTTAAGAAAAGTAGTTTTCTAAAAAAAATTTAATTTGTATAAACTTTGCATTATTCATTACTTTGATTTTGTAAGGATCTCTTCTCAGGCTATATATGTACTTACATTTTTAAATAAGAAAATCAACCACTTTCACCTCCAACATGGCGGATTACATCATATCTAAAACTATCTATACTACTATTTTCAAACTCCTGTTGGTTGTTTATTATTTTGATAACAAAATGTGTATATGACATAGAAGATTAATGATTGATACAACAGGTGATAATAGCTGTAAATTTGGTATCAAGTATATTTATTATGATTTCTAAAGTTGAAGATTTTTTAGGCAAGTTTTGTTTGAAATTGCTATTTTAAAAGGTGTATTGATTTTTCATCTTCCTTTTCCTGAAAATTTGTCATTACAGATTTTTAACTTTATTCTAAAGAGGAAAGTTATTAGTTATTGAGTGTTTTCTTTTTATTTTTATTGAACTTTATTCAATTTCATATTTTCAAGAAGGAGGATTGAAATATATATATATGCTCTTAAAACACTAACAAATTTTTTTTATACTGGGGAAAGTTTGTTCTTTTATAAAATGAAAATTTTGCTTTGATTCATACAGTTTTATCATTTACAGGTCTTCTTTTGATATATTAATTGGTGTTGAGCACCACTGACGAGTTATAAATTGTGTGTACTGTATATATTTTTCATTAGACTTAATTTGTTATCTCATAATTTTGGTTACCTCCAAATTTTTGTATAATGTAGTTTTGTAGATCTATTACTGGCAGAGAGATGATTACACATACTTAAAGTAATAAAAGTCAGTTAAATTTGATATATACTTATTATTATTAAATAAAAATAAGAGGAATTAACAAAGATATTGGACAGTACAACAGAACAAACCACCAACCAAAACTGGACATCTGAAAAAAATAGACAAAACAACAACACATGGTCAAGACTTTTTACAGGAACAAAATGTGGTGTGCCTAAACCAGTTTATTGGCAATGTATTAACCTCCCCCTTTGCCTTTCTACACCCTGTGATCTAATACAACCTATATTAGTAAGACCATATGTCTGGTAGGTAATTCACACATGGAAGAACCATCAAGACCAAGTGACAGTCAGAAGGATAGTGATAATACAGTTATGTTTTCACTGATGATAACAACCTCAGATTAAATATTACCAACTTCATAGCACTTTAGTTTAATCACTGACACCATTGTTTTGCTCGAGGCATTGTTAATTCAAATCTGAGAGTTTTGTTTTGATTGGATTATCTTGTCACATGACCAAAGGGTATTTGTCTGGGACTTGAGGGTGTTTGATGGAACATTTAATTATAGGGTACAGGTTACAATCTAATTACATTTTCACACTAAATTACCTAAGTATGGGTAAAGTTTAATTAAATTATTGATGTTTCAGATTGAGTCTGGATAGATAGAACATTGTGTTGGGAATGTACTGAGCTAGGTTGGAGGTTAGTGAATTAGTTAAATCATACAAATATTTACATGTACTTATCAATGAATATTGGTTGAAAAAAAAGAAGTTCTAGATTAAAAATTCAGGTGTGCAATCTGATGGGAAATAAAATTTGACAAATTTCCTGTCTTAACCAATACCTTCCACAAAAACATGCACTGTGACACTCTTCATACATAGTTTGAAGAATTTCATTTAAACTTTTGCACAATAATAATTTATAATATGGAGATGTACATGAAACAAATAATTTTTTATTGGTGTAAATTCCAATACAGGAATGATACCAGCTGACATTTACAAAATATGAATACAAAAAAAAAGACAAATATACAGAAATATACATCTTCAATTCCAACCTTGCATAGTGGACAAATTTTCTGTTCTAAAGGCGTTCTAGTATATATACCAAATTCTATCAGAAATTTGCTATTACTAATTAAAACAAAAGTCAAGATTTAAAATTTGTATTTTAAATCTTTGAAAGGATCTCACCATATTTGGAGGAAATAAAATATATACTGAGCAAACTATTTTCATTAAATTTAAAAATGACAATCATCATTTTAACTTTTAAAATTGAATCAGAATTACAAAAAATAAAAGATAAATACCTGGGTCATACATTAATCTATATATACAATCCTATAATCAACTGAAATAATCTTTAATACAATCAGAAAACAATTTTAGAGGATCCATTTTGATATAAAAATGAAAATTTCTGATTTACAGAACTAAATGTTGATTCTATATGCTTCAGTTGTTAATCTTGGAGATGCATGTGGTGTATATGGTATAAATGGTGATAAAGCCAAAGTGTTTTTGAAAGGACTGTATGATTTTGGGCCAAATTGTCAGTAAAATCAAATGAGTTTCATAATAACTGTGAATCTAAATATTGTCATTGGGTTTACAATATTCATACACTTTTAATGGCTTAAAGAGTCATAAAATGACAGAAAATTTTGTAATGGGTAAAATGATGAAAAATTTTGACTTTTTACCTGCACATACTAAGATATGAAATAAACTTTTAACTGTCTG